>QNTS01000275.1:456172-491279 GCA_003317085.1 Hucho hucho
GCACACACACACACACACACACACACACACACACACACACACACACACACACACACACACACACACACACACACACACACACACACACACACACACACACACACACACACACACACACACACACACACACACACACAACCACCAACCAACCCACCCACCCACACAACCACCAACCCACCACAACCACTAACCAACAACCACCCATACACACACATAGCCACCAACCCACCCACACACACCCAACCACCAACACACACACACCGGCCACCCACTTTTTAGAAAAGTGAAACTCTTGTAAAAGTCTAGTTCTGGAAGCAGTCAAAGTGCCAGAGCCACAAGGACAAAACAAGATGGCAGCTCTGCGGGTGAGGAGGCAGAGAGAGAGAGGCAGGATGATTCAGGCATTTCTGAAGTCAAGTGTGAAATGGGCTTTAAATCATGTCTCCCTAAGCGGAGAGAGACTTTGTTGACTTTGCCAGCCCCTCTGACTCTCATGAAAGGGAATCTTATTGGTTCAGCTCAAACAAAACCCCTACAAATTAGTAAAGCAGTTACTGCTGTAACCGTGCCTTCCGCCTTTTTAAATACGGGCTAATCACTGGTCCTCTCAAAGAGATGTATGTAAACCAAAGAGTTTAGGAGGCACACCGTCTAATTCGGACCAGGGGGCAAAAAAATACTTTTGTAAACAGCAGCTACGTCCCAAATAGCACCCTATTACCAACAAGTGCACTACTTTTCATCATGGACCATAGGGCCCTGGTCAAAACTAGTGCATCCTATAGGGAATATGGTGCCATCTGGGTCACAGTCCCCATCTCAAACGGCCTTCATGTGAACCTAACTTATGTTCCAATAACATGAAAACAAAACACTCCCACAGACTGCTAATTATCATTAGCCTGTTGGTCACGTTGATATTGTTTCACAGCTACAAAATAGAGCAGAGTACAAACAAACTAATGGTAGCCTAAATACCTAACAACTGTTGCAATAATCTGTTGTTGTCGATGCCTCCAGGTTGAGTTAAACATGTTGTTTGTGGCTAGTACAGTAACAACCGTAGTAAAAGAACAAGATTAAAGTAGAAGACAGAGAATATAATATTAAACAAATAAATTGGCTAATAATGCCAAAGCCAAAAACAGGTTTTGCTGTTACTTTGCATTGAATGAGTGCTCAAATACCTTTAGTAGCTATAACACAAACAGTGAAATATGCAGGCCTTCCCTTACTGTATGGTATAGCGTCGACCTTCACATACTGTACCACATGTAATGCAGTAGTATAGCTTATATGTAGGGCAGGACTCAAGGGACAGAACGACCTCCTCGGAAAGCACAGTTTCCGTTTTAGGACTCTACCCCATATCCCTCTGAGCATGTCCATCTCAGACAGAGGTTATACACACAGCAGAGGTTAGACAAGAATGGATGTCCTGAGAGAACAGCCTGGGGGCACATAGCAGGCTTAATTAAATCAAATAAAAATGTTATTGGTCAAATACACATATTTAGCAGATGTTATTGCGGTTGTAGCAAGAGTGTGCAAACCTGTCATCAAGGCAAAGGATGGCTACTTTGAAGAATCTCATATATAAAATATATTTTGATTTGTTTAACACTTTTTTGGTTACTACATGATTCCATATGTGTTATTTCATAGTTTTGATGTCTTCACTATTATTCTACAATGTAGAAAATAGTAAAAATTGAGAAAAACCCTTGAATGAGTAACTGTGTCCAAACTTTTGACTGATACTGTATAAATATTAGGACGAGATATTATTGTGCACTGACTGAGGAGTACTGGGTCATCAGCTGCCAAGTCGTGTACTACATCACCAGTAGACAGACAGCGATGCTTCTCCTTCCTGTATATTTCATACATAAGGAGACAGTGTTCCGACTTTCATTCTTTCTCCTCTGTGTTTAATTATTTTCACCTCAGATCAGTTTGGATGGTGGAGACCGCTACAAAATACAATTCAGCTCTATGTGTTGTGTAAACTCTTACAGTGCCTTCAAAAAGTATTCAGACCCCTTGACTTTTTCCACATTTTGTTATGTTACAGCCTTAACCTTAAATTGATTAAATCGTTTTTTTCCTCATCAATCTACAGACAGTACCCCATAATGACAAAGCAAAAACTGGATTTTAGACATTTTTGCTCATTTATAAAAAAAATGTAAAAAATATCACATTTACATAAGTATTCAGACCCTTACTCAGTACTTTGTTGAAGCACCGATGGCAGGGATTACAGCATCGAGTCTTCTTGGGTATGACGCTACAAGCTTGGTACACCTGTATTTGGGGAGTTTCTCTCATTCTTCTCTGCAGATCCTCTCAAGCTCTGTCAGGTTGGATGGGGAGTGTGGGGAGCTGGATGGGGAGCTGCACAGCTATTTTCAGGTCTTTCCAGAGATGTTCGATCGGGTTAGGGTCCGGGCTCTGGCTGGGCCACTCAAGGACATTCAGAGACTTTTCCCAAAGCCACTCCTACGCTGTCTTGGCTGTGTGCATAGGGTCTGTTGGAACGTGAACCTTCGCCCCAGTCTGAGGTCATGGGCTTTCATCAAGGATCTCTCTGTACTTTGCTCCATTCATCTTTGCCATGATCCTGACTAGTCTCCCAGTTCCTGCCCTGAAAAACATCCCCACAGCAGGATGCTGCCACCACCATGCTTGGGTGACTCCAGATGTGACGCTTGGCATTCAGGCCAAAGAGTTCAATCTTGGTTTCATCAGATCAGATGATGGTCTCTCATGGTCTGAGAGTCTTTAGGAGCCTTTTGGCAAACTCCAAGCAGGCTGTCATGTGCATTTTACTGAGGAATGGCTTCCGTCTGGCTACTCTACCATAAAAGGCCTGATTGGTGGAGTGCTGCAGAGATGGTTGTCCTTCTGGAAGGTTCTCCAATCTCCACAGAGGAACTCTAGAGCTCTGTCAGAGTGAACATCAGGTTGCCCAAGGCCCTTCTCCCCCAATTGCTCAGTTTGGCTGGGCAGCCACCTTGAGGAAGAGTCTTGATCGTTCCAAACATCTTCCATTTAAGAATGATGGAGGCCACTGTGTTCTTGGGGACTTTCAATGCTGCAGACATTTTTTGGTACTCTTCCCCAGATCTGTGCCTCGACACAATCCTGTCTCGGAGCTCTACGGACAATTCCTTGAACCTCATGGCTTGGTTTTTGCTCTGGCAATCAATCAAATGTATTTATAAAGTCCTTCTTACATCAGCTGATGTCACAAAGTGCAGAAACCCAGCCTAAAACCCCAAACAGCAAGCAATGCAGGTGAAGAAGCACAGAGAGAGAGAGAGAGAGAGAGAGAGAGAGAGAGAGAGAGAGAGAGAGAGAGATAGGAGAAAAAGAGTAAGAATGAGAGAGAGCATACTTAAATTCACACAGGACACCGGATAAGACAGGACATGCACTGTCAACTGTGGGACCGTATTTAGGTCTTTCCAAATCATGTCCAATCAATTGAATTTACCAAGGGTGGACTCCAATCATGTTGTAGAAACATCTCAAGGATGATTAATAGAAACAGGATGCACCTGAGCTCAATTTCATAGCAAAGGGGCTGAATACTTATGTAAATAAGGGATTTTTTTATTTGTAATACATTTGCAAACATTTAAAAAAAAACTGTTTTCACTTTGTCATTATCGGGTATTGTGTGTAGATTGCTGAGGAATTTGTTTTATTTAATCAATTTTAGAATAAGGCTGAAACTTAACAAAATGTGGAAAAAGTCAAGGGGTCTCAATACTTTCTGAAAGCACTGTATGATACAGTATAGTATATACAGCTACTATCTGAAGCACTGAAGTGTATGACCCCCTTTCATCTGGCACACACACACACTGTATATATATATTTGTTATCTTGTACTCAGGGTGAATATGGATTTGATACCTGCATCAGTAATCCTAACCTATCCTTCTCCAGTGGGATTCCCAGGGCCATGATTCACAGGTAGTCCTGTTGTGTTTAGAAGTGGAGAAGGCTACAGGCATGGAAGGGTTGTAGTGGCAATCCCTACTATCTCCCCTCAACCCTTCTCCTGCTCTCTGATATGACATCCTGTGGTGCTTTGAGTGGGGGGACTACCTGTAGATGTGCATGTTGACAACGCCGTGCATAGCATTGTGTCAGGTTGTCTTGTTTCATTTTCTCCCTAGGCTTTTGATCTATTTTACTCAAATTCTTTCAGCCTGCAGAAAAGGGCTTTGACATCTGTGTCTAGAGTATGCGAGGTGTCAGAGATGCTGAAACCATTGCAGACACACACATTTATTTACAAAACTAACACACACACACAAAATGCACAACACATCCACACACACACACACACACACACACACACACACACACACACACACACACACACACACACACACCACTGTTGCCTGTGAGTGCTATCACCCCATAGCATCAGACATTGGCAGGTCATTATCAGACTTATCTGGCCCTCCATTAGACACGGTTCTGTCCTGCCACAGATTGCCCTTGTCCCATGATGACCTATTACATGGAAATCTAGCCTTGTAATGGGGCCACAAGATCAGAAGATTGTGTGTGTGTGTGTGTGTGTGTGTGTGTGTGTGTGTGTGTGTGTGTGTGTGTGTGTGTGGCAATGCCATGCAGAAGACTTGTTTGCCTGTTGCCTTAGAGATACCCACCACAACACACTAAAATATGTCAAATTAGATTGCCAGCTGAGAAAATACACCACTCGTCCATGAAGAATAATTTCCTGTTTACCCGCATACTACAATCCTGCCACACAGGTATAGGTGAGCGATATATTGTGCCATATAAATTCCTGCTCCTGTATGTGTTGTCCTTGATTACATCATCCCTGTTATATCGAATACAATCACGCTGGTAGGTGGTGGTTGTGAAGAGACAACCCTGAGCGTGTGTGTGTGGCGCAGCTGCAGACCCTGATTGATAAAGATGTGTAAACATCAGATCGAGATAGGGATTCGCAATTGCAATTTTCACCTCTACGCCATCGCCATGAGGGGCCCATTTTCAATCAAATTTCAATCAAATCCTTCAATCTGCAATTTTCACTGCTAGGCGTTAGCCACTGATGATGCTAAACTACAGCAGTGGTGACTGATCAGACCACTACAGGGGCGGTTGTAACCTTTTCTCATTTGAAGCAGTTGTGCCTTGCTGGAATAATTGGCAAGCTTTCAAAGCTGCAATGGTGGAATCAGAGGAGCCACACGATAACAATTTCCTAGCTAGCAATGTCATTGGGTTCCTTTTGTGACAGCTTGTAGACTATGTATTGGTGGGAAGGTGGTTACATGAAACACCATCATAGCCTATAGTCCAGGGCTCTCCAAACCTGTTCCTGGAGGGCTATCCTCCTGTAGGTTTTCGCTCCAACCCCAGCTGTAACTAACCTGATTCAGTTTATCAGCCAGCTAATCATTAGAATCAGGTGCGCTAGATTAGGGTTGGAGTGAACCTACAGGACGGTAGCTCTCCAGGAACAGGGTTGGAGAGCCCTGCTATAGTCTATGTATCATAGTACAATAACTACATGTTATTTAAGCAATTAGGCATGAGAACCCATGGATTATTACTAATAACACACGGCTAAGGACTGTTCTTAGGCACAACGCAAATCACAAAAGGCTCTGACGGTTGGTGCCAATTACGTAAAGCTCACCAGGTTTTGATAACAGTTAATTGCATTATCAACATTGAATTCTTCACTGAATTAGTCATATCCCCTCATTACATTAAACTATAGCAGACTGAGTGAAGTCCCCATGTTCCAGACAAGTACACACCACATGGACCACTCCCATTAACAACTCAATTATAATGCTGGCACCCGTTCATGTCTGTGTTTTCACAGTAGGTGACTAATGAAAAATGACAACAGCAAATGTATCCTTAATGAGCAGCCATATGCAGAAGATGATGAAGTCACTGCATGGTTACCTTCCTGAACCAAAGACCAGCTAATTGGCTTTATTTTTCAGCTGGTATTTACCTTTACTAACTGTTTATGTGGTTACAGTAGCTAGCGATGTAATATATTAGTAAGAAGCCATCATAGCGTGTAGTCTTTATGAACCATAGTCTCAATACAACAATAACTACACATTGTATTAACAACCATTTCTCTTGACTAAAGGGATTTCATTTGCCACATGGGAACTTGTCTACAGAATAACATTAGACATATCGTAAAGGCGTTAGCTACTGAAAGTCTTACCACTGTTGCGAAATGGTTGTGAAGACAGGTGCCAATTTCCTAAGGTGATAATTTGGCTCAACGGGTTTTGCAGCCGTATTCATTGACCTGGCCAAGGCTTTCGACTCTGTCAATCACCACATTCTTATTGGCAGACTCAACAGCCTTGGTTTCTCAAATGATTGCCTCGCCTGGTTCACCAACTACTTCTCTGATAGAGTTCAGTGTGTCAAATCGGAGGGCCTGTTGTCTGGACCTCTGGCAGTCTCTATGGGGGTGCCTCGGGGTTCAATTCTTGGGCCGACTCTCTTCTCTGTACACATCAATGATGTCACTCTTGCTGCCGGTGATTCTCTGATCCACCTCTACGCAGACAACACCATTCTGTATACTTCTGGCCCTTCTTTGGACACTGTGTTAACTAACCTCCAGATGAGCTTCAATGCCATACAACTCTCCTTCCGTGGCCTCCAACTGCTCTTAAATGCAAGTAAAACTAAATGCATGCTCTTCAACCGATCACTGCCCGCACCTGCCTGCCCGTCCAGCATCACTACTCTGGACGGCTCTGACTTAGAATATGTGGACAACTACAAATACCTTGGTGTCTGGCTAGACTGTAAACTCTCCTTCCAGACTCACATTAAATATCTCCAATGCAAAACTAAATCCAGAATCGGCTTCCTATTTCGCAACAAAGCCTCCTTCACTCATGCTGCCAAACATACCCTTGTAAAACTGACCATCCTACCGTTCCTCGACTTCGGCGATGTCATTAATAAAATAGCCTCCAACACTCTACTCAACAAATTGGATGCAGTCTATCACAGTGCCATCCGTTTTGTCACCAAATCCCCATATACTACCCACCACTGCGACCTGTACGCTCTCGTTGGCTGGCCCTCGCTTCATACTCGTTGCCAATCCCACTGGCTCCAGGTCATCTACAAGTCTCTGATAGGTAAAGCTACGCCTTATCTCAGCTCACTGGTCACCCTAGCAGCACCCACCCGCAGCACGCGCTCCAGACGGTATATCTCATTGGTCACCCTAAAAGCCAATTCCTCCTTTGGCCAACTTTCCTTCCAGTTCTCTGCTGCCAATGACTGGAACGAACTACAGAAATCACTGAAGCTGGAGACTTATATCTCCCTCACTAGATTTAAGCACCAGCTGTCAGTGCAGCTCACAGATGTCTGCACCTGCCCATAGCCCATCTGTAAACAGCCCATCCTACTACCTCATCCCCATACTGTATTTATTTATTTATCTTGCTCCTTTGCACCCCAGTAACTTGCACATTTATCTTCTGCACATCTACCATCCCAGTGTTTAATTGCTATATTGTAATTACCTCGCCACCATGGCCTATTTGTTGCCCTACCTCCCTTATCCTACCTCATTTGCACTCACTGTATATAGACTTATTATTTATTTTATTAAAATTTAATTTTTTTCATTTTTCTACTGTATTATTGGCTGTATGTCTGTGTATTCCATGTGTTGTTGCCTACTCTTACCACCTGGGGGCGGCCCGTCAGGAAGTCCAGGATCTAGTTGCAGATGGAGGTGTTTAGTCCCAGAGTCCTTAGCTTAGTGATGAGCTTCGTGGGCACTATGGTGTTGAATGCTGTGCTGTAGTCGATGAACAGCATTCTCACATAGGTGTTCCTTTTGTCCAGGTGAGAAAGGGTGGTGTGGAGTGCGATTGAGATTGTGTCATCTGTGGATCTGTTGCACAATTGGTTGGGAGAATGTAAAATGTCAGCCATGTTCTTCGACGCCATCTTGCTTTTAACAACTCCGTTATAACGCTGGCACCCGTTCAAGTCCTACATGATAGGGATGTTTGTATGTTTAAGTAATGACTAAGAATATTCCATTCTGAAAATGTATGCAATAGGGATAGGGTTATAAGACAATGATAATCCAATTGATGTGTGTGGGTCTAGAAATGTATATTGTATAGAGACTGGAACAAGATGGTACAATCTTGCAATGTAAAAAGGAGTATCTGGGAGAACAAAAAATTCTTTGTGAAACCAGACTACAGAAGAGAGGCCTTCTCGTCCTGTTGCAAAAAGTGATAAGCCAATCTATGTGTACTGTGAGAAAGTGCTATTGCCTAGAGAGGGTGGAGCATTTGTATCATCTGTATTCAGCTTAAAGCTTGTACAATATAAAAAGACTGTGTTCACATTTGGGATTCAGAATTCTCATGAATAAACAATACCTGACCAATTGCAGATATGGGACTGTCTAATTTTTCATTAACTAGAGCTTTACAACCTCTGGGAATTATTCAAAGCCTGATTGATAGTTTATGTCAACAATTGAGAACAAAATTCTCGTGACAGTACTTGTATGTGTTTTCGCAGTAGGAGACTAATTAACATTTACACAAGCAAATGTATATAAAATCAGCAGCCGTATGTAGATGATGATAAAATCACTGGATGATTACTTTCCTGAACCAAAGACCAGTTAATTGGCTTTATTTGACTGTTGATGTGGTTACAGTAATAAAAAAATCTGCCGATGTGCCCTTGAGCAAGGCACGTAACCCTAATTGCTCCTGTAAGTCACTCTGGATAAGAGCGTCTCCTAAATGACTAAAATGTAAATATTATCACCGTGTTATTTTTAATAATTTGCCATTTTACCATGTTATACCCGCTAGATAACAATGGAATAAAGCTGAATCACTACTTGTTATTGAAAAGATTGAGGATCATTTTCAAATAGAATAATAGCATCACTGTAGTCTAAGATCAAGACAAGCATCACATCAGGGAAAACATGAAAGTGTTATGAACTTCCAGCTGCTCAACCCATATCCTCTACGACTACGATTCATATCCACTGACATGACTTCATATAGGGCAGAGCCAAGTGATATGGAGCCTACAGTAAATGCCAGTGCCAATGTCAAGTCCCTGTAGTCATTCAGACACCTCAAGAGGTGTTGCTATGGCACCGTAAGAAGTTGTCTCTATCATCTTATCATCGTTATGTATATCCACCACCACAAACCTTTTAACGCACCACACGCTTGTCTGACTGAGGCGTCTGAACATTATGTATGGCTTCTTAAGTGGAGCTGACATTTCATGCGTCTCCCTTTGAAGCAACTAAGAGAGGAGACAAAACACATTTTCTTTCACTTTGAAAGTCCTTTGCTGTTTGCGTTGGAGCGTCATGTGTAGCAGTAGCACAAACACACCAAATAATTAATTGTAATGGTCCCAGCTGGCGTATATTTCAGAAGAATAAGTCAAGATGTCTTAGCAGCAGGAGAGAGAGTGGGGGGGGGGAGCAACTTAATTGCTTGCTTTGAGATACATCAACTATTTTGCCAAACTTCAAAAAATTATCCTGTACACTTCAATTCATGCACAGATTCATGCACAGATATTGAAAGAAAGATAAAATAATAAGTTGTGACAATCATTTCATCTGAAGGCTGTCTTCATGGAAATGAGACCACTGGTTTAGATCAGCAACTCACTCTGTCATTGTTATCAGTGAAGGGGAAAATGGCTTCCTATGTTTCTTAATGAGACAGCCAAACACATTGATTGCTCTCTATTCGATAGTATCTTTTTCATTAAAACAGCAATCACACTACGGTCATCATGGCCACTGGGAATCCCTTGCTCTGGTCTGGATTACCAAAATCTTTAAGAGCCATCTTCCAATAACAACAAACATGAGTGGATGCCTTAAACCGTTAAATTCTCCTTTATAGTGAACATTAATGGTACTGCACTATTAAAGCTACAAGTGTGTTTACAACAGAAACATCGACTTTACTATTACTAATGCTGGGTAAATTTGCCATTTGGTGGCAGAGGCCCACAAATTTGCCAAGCTGGTGTAATTGTTTGGGACGCTAGCCAAATAGTTAACTAGGGAGTGCAGGTGGAATCTGTGGCCAGACAGAGTGTGTGATGACCGGTACAGTAACAATGCCAACAGACCTGCTTCCGCTGCCAACCAATGAACCAGACTGACCAAGCTTCCATCTGCACCTGTGCGAGGTGTACAGCTCTTGTTCGACAGGGAATATAAAAAACCGAAACTAAGTGAAAACAAAATGCAAATGTTTTCTACTCAAATATTTAAGTTTAACTTGAAGAGTATAAAACATGATGGCCCTATGTCTCTAGACATAACAGCACCCATGTCGTTAAAAAAGTTCACCTGGGGCCTCCCGAGTGGCGCAGCGGTCTAAGGCACTGCATCGCAGTGCTTGAGGTGTCACTACAGACCGAGTTCGATCCCAGGATGTGTCACCAGGACCAGGAGACCTATGAGGCGGCGCACAATTGGCCCAGCGTCGTCCGGGTTAGGGGAGGGTTTTGCCTCGGTCGCCAGCTGGACGGTGTTTCCTCCGACACATTGGTGCGGCTAGCTTCCGGGTTAAGCGAGCAAGAAGCAGTGCGGCTTGGCAGGGTCGTGTTTTGGAGGACGCATGACTCTCGACCTTCGCATCTCCCGAGTCCGTAGGGGAGTTGCAGCGATTGGACAAGACTGTAACTACCAATTGGATATCATGAAATTGGGGAGAAAAAGGGGTAAAAGTACAAACAAATATATACAGTACCAGTCAAAAGTTTGGACTCACCTACTCATTCAAGGGTTTTTCTTTATTTTTTATTATTTTCTACATTGTATAATAATAATAGTGAAGACATAAACACTATGAAATAACACATATTGAATCATATGGAAAGTGTTAAACAAATCAAAATATATTTTAGAATATAAATATAAAATAGATTTTGATTTGTTTAACACTTGTTTGGTTACTACATGATTCCATATGTGTTATTTCATAGTTTTGATGTCTTCACTATTATTCTACATTGTAGAAAATAGTAAAAATAAAAGAAAAACCCTTGAATGAGTAGGTGTGTCCAAACTTTTGACTGGTACTGTATATATTTCAACTGTCCATAGAACGTTCTTCAAGGAGTATTGACGAGTCTACACAGGTGCTTCCAGGTGCGTTTTGGCAAACTAAAGTATTTTGAATGACATGGGTCCCATTATGTCTGCCGAAAACCCAAACATTCCACAGTAAGAACCTCATACCAACGGTCAAGCATGGTGGTGGTAGTGTGATGGTTTGGGGATGCTTTACTGCTTTGGGACCTGGACAACTTGCCTCCATTAAAGGAACCAGGAATTCTGCTCTGCATCAGAGAATCCTAAAGCAGAATGTCAGGCCATCTGTCCGTAAGCTGAAGACAATGATCCAAAACACACAAGCAATTGTACATCAGAAATGACTGAAAAGCAAGAAATATACTGTTTTGGATTGGCCTAGTCAAAGTCCAGACCATAACCCAATTGTAGAACCGGAAGCGAGCAGTTTGTGCAAAATACCCCACAAATGTTGAAGAGTGGGCCACAATCAACAACTACAAGAACATTTTGGTTGCAGTCATTTCAGCTAAAGGTGGTCCAACCAGTTATTGAGTGTAAGGGGCCAATTACTTTTATTACACAGGGGGCATTGGGGGTTGCATAACTTTGCCAAATTAAATAAATGAAATAAGTATACAAATGTTGTGTTATTTGTTCACTTAGGTTCCCTTTATCTAATATTAGGTTTTGGTTGAAGATCTGACAATATTCAGTGTTAAAATGCAAATATAGAAAAAATCTGAAAAGGGACAAATACTTTTTCACGGCACTGTATATTAGTGAGCTATGTCTCAAGAATCCAGTATATATCACGCATGCACATACACACACAAAATTGCACCCAGGGGTAATCATTCAGTAATGGTTGGAGAGACAGAGAGACAGGGAGGATAGTGGGATGATGCCAACGACACACAGCACAGACAGTTGACAACTATTTTCTTGAAGCATGAATCTGAATGGCACTAAGTAGTTCGACAGTATATTGACTCCTCAGCTGTGTTCACGGTGACCAATCAATGATGTTTAAGAAGGAAGTGGCACAACAGCGACAGCTGCCAGGTGGATAAAGGCAACATTTTAAAAGGGTCTGTGTTTGAATAGTGTCTCAAAGGGAAGCCAAGGATAATGTCCTTCAAGTGATAGTCAAACGTTGATGCACCAAGTGATGCACCAAACTGACAACGCATTCAATCTGATGTAGTGTAGATGTAATCACAGTACATGGTACATCAAAGTCAAAATAGCTGCATCATGTTGCATCATGTCAAAATATACCATTTTCACTTTCAAACTGATATAGGATGTCCACATTTCATAAACATTACAACAGGTACTACACAGGCATTGATCAATTACATTCTGCTTAGTTTTAAGCAGTGTCTCTCCATTACACCTAATGCATCAAGCAGTTATCTGCATCTTCATTATTCACAAACACTAAGCAGCAGATCCAGCCATAACAGACAGAAGTAGGACAGTTACACTGTATCAGACTGAAAGGGCTGTAAAGTGTCAATCAATATCTGCAGTCTCTTTAAAGTGAATGCAGTAATGGACTTCAAGCTGAACAATCTATTTAAGTACATCAGGTTCCCATCATGCAACAGGTGTGAATGACAGCACCATTGTTATTAATAGTTTACCCAGCTCATCTAAACATCCCCATTAACCAAGCCTCTCCTCTGCCTCAGTCTCAGTCTGCCCTGTGATGTCTGAGATGTGTTGTCCTTCACGGCTAATTCAGATCCCTTTAATTGCTATCATTAGTACCTTCATTATCCCTCTTCTGTCTGTCTCCTCCCTTCCAGCCCTTACACTGTCTAACTTAGTCCCCCACCACACATCTGCCAGTGTGTGTGGTGTGTGTGTGTGTGTTTTTGTTTGTTTGGCCCCGTACTGCAAATAGGGCCTACTGCCCTCAGTGAAAACATTAAATGCCACAGGCATGAAGACCAGCCACGACTGAGACATTCAGCCATTCACCCCCATTCATGCCCACGTTGTGCTACCACTGGGACCAGGCACTCTTCTCTGTGCCATGCCATGCACATTGGAGCTGGAGAAAAGATGCCAAAATGGGCATCATTTCTCCAAACGGCGGGGGTGAAAAACACTCGGTGCAGTTAACGGTATGATTGCTGGTTTTGGTTGATTGGAGCCACATGATGGGGAGGTTGTGTGTGTGGAGGGGAGTAAGCCCTATTTGCAGTACAGGGCCAAACAAACAAAACACACACACACACACACTGGCAAAGGTGCGGTGGGGGACCGAGATAGACAGTGTACTCGGAGCTGGAAGGGATGAGACAGACAGAAGAGGGATAATGACGGTAATAATGGTAGCAATTAAAGGGATCTGAATTAGCCGTGAAGGACAACACATCTCAGACATCACAGGGCAGACAGACTGAGGCAGAGGAGAGGCTTGGTTAATGGGGATGTTTAGATGAGCTGGGTAAACTATTAATAACAATGGTGCTGAAAGTCATCAAAGGAACAGAATGATGCAAAGGGGAAGAGTGTTATTGTGACACGCTTGTCAGATTGGATCGTAAACGTTGTCATTAGGTGAAGAAAATGTACCGATATGCTATTCAATAATGTGTGTGTAATGCTGATCGAATGTCTGAACTAAAGACGTGTCAAGTGCGATGGCGTTAATTACACAGTCCTGTTGTACTGTGTGTGATAGGTCAATGTCATCTATATCTCATAATGTTCAGCACTGAGGACTTGTATCTCAGTCTGACAAGCATTTACAGAGCTGATATCTGTTAAACTAGAGCTTCTCCATAGAGCACAGTAACAGATGAAAGAGCAGTGGAGGCTGCTGAGGGGAAAACGTCTCATAATAATGGCTGGAAAGGAGCGCATGGTATGGCATCAATGTATTTGATACCATTCCACCAATTCTGCTCCAGCCATTATTATGAGCCTGTCCTCCCCAATTAAGGTGCCACCAATCTCCTGTGTTCTAGAGCTACATATCGAATGTTAGACATGACTGCGCCCCTGCCTTAGATTAGGGCCTAATGAATTGATTTAAATTGACTGATTTCCTTACGTGAACTGTAACTCAGTAAAATCGTTGAAGTTGCATGTTACGTTTATATTTTTGTTCAGTATACAGTACGTACAGGTTTGAAGCCCAGGAATTTTAGACAACAAACACCCTTTGATCTTAAGAGAAGGGGTTTAGACAAAATAAGCTATAAGGATAATTGAGTAGGCCTTAGCCTACATGGTTAATCTCTGAGAAACTATTCCTTTCCCACCACCACTGCCCAGGGGAAGGCTCTTCAACAAAATCAAAAAGTAAAACTTCTGCCAAAGATAATGTTGTCCTTGGAGAGAGGCTGAAAAAGAGGATAAATTATGCATGTAACACCTGGTCAACTTCAAAGGGCTTTAGACGCAACAATGTAGAATCTAGATGTGCTAGCCTGTTTATCTTGCGCGGGCACGCACACACGCACACACGCACACGCACACACACACACACACACACACACACACACACACACACACACACACACACACACACACACACACACACACAAAGAGATACAAAGACAGAGAGAGACACAGAGAGAGAGTGTGTGTACCCAGGGAGGATTTCCTGATATTTATATTTCGTTTGACATTTGACAGCAAATAATCAAAGTCTCTGAGATGCAGACACTCTCACAGTAATGCCAATTCCATGGGATGTGGAATGGGGGACGGGGGACGGGGAAGGCATTAGCTGTGGCACAAGTTTGTTGATTCAAAGTTTCCTAAAACTGTGAAAAAGTGTGAAGCTAGGCCATTACAAAGATAAAACAGAGGAGGAGTGCACAAACTCAGTTTCAAGAATTACTCACTGTCCAGATGTCAGAGGAGCAGAACTCTTAGTCACTGGTAGTGCCGTGGTATAGCTCTGCAGAGCGCTGAGAGTTACTGCTCTGGGGAAGTGACTGATTTAGAGAGAGTGAGAGAGAGCGATAGAGAGAGAGCGAGCGAGCGAGGCAGTATCAGGCAGTACCCAGAACCTTCGCCATGACACTCAGCAGCAACAAGCATTAACTTCCCCTCTCCTCTCTCAGCTTACTGGCCCCCCTGTACGTATACAGTATTACTCAAACAACCATACCCCAATTAAATTAACCACTCGCATTCGCTTTCCGACGGGTGAGTAATGTACAGTATTTAATAATACGTGTCCAATGAAGAAATGGAATGATATATTTCAGCTAAGGGGGGTTGTTATTGCAGCAAAGCAAATGGGAGACTAAATATATGTCTATAAGCGAAGTTTAATTTCACAGGACATAAAGCTGGGCTTTTATTATTTGTTTTTCTCTACTGGAAAGTACTACACCTCAAAGCCATAGGGAATGCAGGAGCGGATTGGGACAGACATCTGATTGGGAATTTTTAAAACACAGGCCAAATTCTTTTCAAGGCCCTGACACCAGCCCATTTTATTTCCACGTGGCATTATTAGTCAAATATCATCATTTTCTACACATTTGCCCCAATTGACCTGTGGCCAGTCCGTTTCTGGTAAAATATACCTGCATGGTGTTATTGAAAATCCAATCATAAAGCCAGCTTCCCTGCTGTGATAAATTAGAAAGTAGGAGCCACCATTTAACATCTTCCAAACAAACCTTCCAGGACTACTTTTACTCTCTTTGAACAAATCAAAGTGAGAACATTTCCTTTCGCCAAAACTCAACATTAAGCCGACCTGAGAAGTTTTAAAGATGCGTAGCAAGAGAAAGTGGAGAGAGGAAGATATGAAAAAGAAACATAGAGACAGAGAGAGCGAGCGAAAGAGAGGCAAGTTGCGAGAGAGAAAGACAAGAAGCGAACAGACAGACGGACAAACAGACAGAGAGAGAGAGAGAGGAAGAGAGAGGCAAGAGGCGAGAGAGAAATACATGAAGCGAGCAAGAGACAGACAGAGAGACAGAGAGGCGAGAAGAGAGAAAGATTTGAAAGCAACATTCTGCTCGAATGAAAAACACAAAGAATACATTTATAGACTACAGGGAAACGGGGTCACCTAGTCAGTTGTACAACTGAATGCATTCAACTGAAACATGTCTTCCGCATTTAACCCAACCCCTCTTAATCAGAGAGGTGCGGAGGGCTGCCTTAATCGACATCCATGTCTTGTGCGCCCGGGGAACAGTGGGTTAACTGCCTTGCTCAGGGGCAGAACGACAGATATTTACCTTGTCAGCTCGGGGATTCAATCCAGCAACCTTTCAGTTACTGGCCCAATGCTCCTACCCACCAGGCTACCTGCCACAGTGAGCTGTAAACTTTTGAAAGTCCAGTGCAGTCAAAAACAAGGTTTTCCTGTGTTTTACATATATTGCCACACTATTAGGCTGGAATAATGCTGTGAAATTGTGAAAATGATGATAATGCCCTTTTAGTTTAAGAGCTGTTTGAAAAGACCACCTGAAATTTCAGCCTGTTTTGGTGGGATGGAGTTTTGGCCTGCCTGATGACATCACAGGTGGTAAATTACACTGAACAAAAAGATTAATGCAACATGCAGAGTTCATTTAAGGAAAACAAATTCATTAGGCCCTAATCTATGGATTTCACATGACTGGGAATACAGATATGCATCTGTTGGTCACAGATGCCTTCAAAAAAAGTAGGGGCGTGGATCAGAAAACCAGTCAGTATCTGGTGTGACCACCATTTGCCTCATGCAGCACGACACATCTCCTTCACATAGAGTTGATCAGGCTGTTTGTGGCCTGTGGCCTGTGGAATGTTGTCCCACTCCTCTTCAATGGCTGTGCGAAGTTTCTGAATATTGGTGGGAACTGGAACACGCTGTTGTATACCTCGATCCAGAGCAGTGGTTCCCAAACTTTTTATAGTCCCGTACCCCTTCAAACATTCAACCTCCAGCTACGTACCCCCTCTAGCACCAGGGTCAGCGCCCTCTCAAATGTTGTTTTTTGCCATCATTGTAAGCCTGCCACACACACACACACACACACACACACACACACTATACGATACATTTATTAAACATAATGTGTGTGAGTTTTTGTCACAACCCGGCTTGTGGGAAGTGACAAAGAGCTCTTATAGGACCAGGGCACAAATAATAATATAATAATAATAATCAAGAATTTTGCTCTTTATTTAACCCTCTTACATATAAAACCTTAGTTGTTCATCAATAATTGTGAATAACTCACCCCAGGTTAATGAGAAGGGTGTGCTTGAAAGGATGCACATAACTCTGCAATGTTGGGTTGTATTGGAGAGTCTCAGTCTTAAATCATTTTCCACACACAGTCTGTATTTAGTTTTCATGCCAGTGAGGGCCAAGAATCCACTCTCACATAGGTACGTGGTTGCAAAGGGCATCAGTGTCTTAACAGCGTGATTTGCCAAGGCAAGAAACTCTGAGCATAGCCGTATCCATAAATCTGTCAGTGGCTTCAGATTGAATTACATTTTCACAGAACCGCTTGTTGCAATTTCGATGAGGCTCTCTTGTGCAGATATCAGTAAGTGGACTGGAGGCAGGGCATGAAAGGGATAATGAATCCAGTTGTTTGTGTCGTCCGTTTCGGGAAAGTACCTGCGTAATTGCGCACCCAGCTCACTCAGGTGCTTCGCTATATCACATTTGACATTGTCCGTAAGCTTGGGTTCATTTTCACACAAAAAAATCATACAATGATGGAAAGACCTGTGTGTTGTCCTTGTTAATGCAGACAGAGAATAGCTCCAACTTCTTAATCATAGCCTCAATTTTGTCCCGCACTTTGAAAATAGTGGAGATTCAGATAATTCAGGCGAGAAAAAACATCACCCAGATAGGCCAGTCGTGTGAAAAACTCGTCATCATGCAATCAGTGTGAAAATGATGGTCAGTAAAGAAAACTTTAAGCTAGTCTCTTAATCAAAAAAAGCGTGTCAATACTTTGCCCCTTGATAACCAGCATACTTCTGTATGTTGTAAAAGTGTTACATGGTCACTGCCCATATCATTGCATAGTGCAGAAAATACACGAGAGTTCAGGGACCTTGCATTAACAAAGTTAACCATATTCACTGTAGTGTCCAAAACATCTTTCAAGCTGTCAGGCATTCCCTTGGCAGCAAGAGCCTCTTGGTGGATGCTGCAGTATACCCAAGTGGCGTTGGGAGCAACTGCTTGCACGCGCGTTACCACTCCACTATGTCTCCCTGTCATGGCTTTTGTGCCATCAGTACAGATACCAACACATCTTGACCACCGAAGTCCATATGATGTCACAAAGCTGTCCAGTACTTTAAAAATATCCCTTCCTGTTGTCCTGGTTTCCAGTGGTTTGCAGAAGAGGATGTTTTCCCTGTCTGTTGTTCGGTGCTTTCCCAGGTAAGGTGGCAGTAGCTCTTCGACTGCATCAGATTCCCAATTGTCAGTGTCCATGCTAGCTGGGCTAACAACAAATATAGAATTACTGATGCTAGCATTGAATGTGCTCGTGGAAGCAGAACAACTTGTGTCGTCGACAGGTGCAGGTACAGTACTGCTGGTAGTAGCAGTACTACCAGTAGAGCTGGTACGTGTCTCTATGGACGCTGGCCTTACTTTTTTTTTTACCATTTATTAATTTTCAAGCAAACGGAATGAGCAGCAGCTACATTTGGCTACATACAAACCGTTAGTGGAATTCCCGCGAGAGAGTAACGGTAAAGGCTACCTGTATTTGACATTGTGTTGTTATTTCGCTGAACACTAGATGGTTAAATTTCATTTTTGGCAGTTAAACGAGGCTATTCCGGCAAGAAAAAAAACTCACCCAAATGTTTAGCCCCGTTGGAAAATATAAAAGGACTGTTAGAAAAGGTGAAATAAAAAAAATAAAAATTATATGAATCACATTTCTATTTGGCGTACCCCCGACGGCATTGCACGTACCCCTGGGGCTACTCGTACCCCAGTTTGGCAATACCTGATCCAGAACATCCCAAACATGCTCAATGGGTGACATGTCTGGTGGCCACACAAGGGGGCATTGAAGGCCATGGCTGCCAATCGCCCTGCTTCGAAAGCACCTCCTACTCACATTGCTCTCTCAGATATCTCAATTCTTATTAGCCAATGCCCATCACGTGATATGGTCCTTCTCACAGCATTGCAGCTCCGAAGGAGGCTACTAGTGAAGACAGACACATCATGGATACAACTGAGGAGTCCTTCTTGTTGTTCTGTGCAAGAAAGTAATATTCCGAAACAGACTCTGGGACAATAGATCCCAAATTAATACAACTACTAAAAAAATCATCCATAAACATTTTAAAAACAATAAGACATTTAAAAAAAATGTTAAAATATTTTAAAAGCAATAAAGCTGATGCAAAAGATCAGAGCGTTTAAAATGTTGATAAACTATTAAGCTATTTCTTCAAATTATAAGCGCAGCAATGCCTACACGGCAGTAGGCTATAAGCGCAAATGTTTCAAAATGCAATTAGCAGGAAAACACCGTTCTCCAAAGCACAACACATAGGTTGTTAATAGGACTAGGATTGTGTCTTTTGCTGCTGCACAATGAAAGAAAGTTGAGAACATGAGAGAAATACTGGTTTCAATGGCAGTTGAGGAAATGTTGATAAAAGAATCCCCTTAATGTTCCTATGGTCGGAACACGGTAAGATTTGACTCATAAAATGAAAAACAATTAAATTACGTTTATGGTTAAATAGTTTCAAAATGTTGACTGCTTCCGTTCAGATTGCAAGGTGGGTGATGTTGTGATGCAGAACAGGTACGGACCTTTCTCTCCTATCTGAAAGGAAAGTGACTGGAGTATGACAGAATCAAGCCTTCAGACTTTAATATGAATTATCCAACATACATTATATTTGGTTAACATGACTGGTGTTTAGCTTATAATACATGTAATTGAAAGTCTCATTAAAGTTTGGCAACATTTTTAGGTACCTCCCTCCTGTCAGCATCGGTCTGGACATGACAGACTGTAGCCAATATGCATAGGCTATCACCTACAATTTGACCTGTAGGTTAAATATTTATGTACATTTACATACACTTGTGTTTTTCTTAACAGAATAGCTAGAGGTTTTCTGTTTTCAAATCAATTTAATTTGCTATTTTGGTTATTGGCCTTGGTGCCCTAGCAGATGGCCTCGGTGCCCTGGCAGATGGCCTCGGTGCCCTAGCAGATGGCCTTGGTGCACTAGCCGATTGGGCACCGCTAGAAGGCCAAATGGCCTTGCCCCTAAAATCATGAAAGAACTGGGGCATTTTCAGCTTCCAGGAATGGTGGGCAGATCCTTGCAACATGGGGGAGGCAATTATCATGCTGAAACATGAGGTGATGGCGGCGGATGAATGGCACGACAATGGGCCCCAGGATCTTGTCACGGTATCTCTGTGCATTCAAATTGCCATCGATAAAATGCTACTGTGTGTGTTGTCCGTAGCTTATGCCTGCCCGTACCATAACCCCATCGCCACCATGGGACACTGTTCACAACGTTGACATCAGCAAACCGCTCACCCACATGACGCCATACACGCTGTCTTCATCACATCCGGCCGTGATTGGGAGTCCCATAGGGTGGCGCACAATTGGACCAGTGTCTCCCGGGTTTGGCCCGGGAGAGAAATTCTTCACTTGTGCAAATCCACAGTTTCATCAGCTGTCCGGGTGGCTGGACTCAAATGATCCTGCAGGTGAAGAAGCCGGATGTGGAGGTCCTGGGCTGGTGTGGGTACAAGTGATCTTCGTTTGCGGTTGTGAGGCCTGTTTGGACATACTTCAAAATTCTCTAAAACGACGTTGGAGGCAACTTATGGTAGAGAAATGAACATTAAATTATCTGGCAACATCTCTGGTGGACATTCCTGAGGTCAGCATGCCAATTGCACACTCCCTCAAAACTTAAGACATCTGTGCACATTTTAGACTGGCCTTTTATTGTCCCCAGCACAAGGTGCACCTGTGCAATAAAAATGATGTTTAATCAGCTTCTTGATATGCCACTCCTGTCAGGCGGATGGATTATCTTAGCAAATGAGAAATGCTCACTAACAGGAATTAAACAAATGTGTGTGCAAAATGTTAGAGAAATAAGCTTTTTGTGCATATGGAACATTTCTGGGATCATTTATTTCACCTGGGCGGAGATAATGGGGGGCTGTGAGACCCTTCCTTGGCGGGGGTTGCAAAGGAGTGAAGAGGGACAGCGACAACACCGGGGTCCGAGGCCACAGCAGTCCCAATATTTTTTTTGGGGGGGGCACATGGGGCGAAGGGCCAAACCTAGGCCAGAGCCACAGCCCGAATGGAGGAGTTATGAGGAGTTTAAGGTGGGATATGAGAGAGAGGTCGTGGCACGAAAGGAGCTGCAGCGCAAGTGCCGAGAGGAGCGTCTGCCCAGCCAGGTGTGTCCTGTGTTGGTTCCCTGCACTCGTCCTGAGGTGCATGTTATCAGGCTGGTGAGACCTACGCCGGCTCCACGTACCAGGCGTCCAGTGCGCATCTCCAGCTCGATGCGTCCAGTGCCAGCTCCCCTCACTCGCCCAGAGGTGCGTGAGACCAGTCCGGTGAGATCTACGCCGGCTCCACGTACCGGGCCTCCTGTGCGCCTTCTCAACCCGGTACGTCCGGCACCGGAGCCGCCACCAACACAAAAATGCCCACCCGAACCCCCCCCCTTTGAGTTATGGTTTGCGGCCAGAGTCCGCACCTTTGGGGGGGGGGGGGGGGGGGTACTGTCAAGTCCTGGCCATAGATAGCCCTCTGGCTTCTCTATGGTGTTTTGGTCAGGACGTGTTCTATGTTATTATTTCTATGTTTGGTTTTGGATGGTTCCCAATTAGAGGCAGATGATTGTCGTTGTCTCTAATTGGGGACCATACTTAGTTTGTTCATTCCCCCACATGGTTTGTGGGTTATTGGTTTTTGTTAGTGCTTGAGTGCAACATTCTTGTTACGATCTGTACATTCTTTTGTTGTTTTTGGGTACAGTTCATTAAAATATGTGGAACCCTACACTTGCTGTGCCTTGGTCCACTCCTTCCTTAGATCGTGACAAAAGCGGAGATGCTGTTTTATTTGTATTTTTTTAAACAGTCTATTTCAGTCCTCTAATACTAGTAATACATGACTTTTGTGAAATATATTTAAAAAAGATTCCGTTTTATTCAGCAACCCCTACTTCCCACCCTGAGGCCTTCACAGTGTTCGCCTAAGATTATAGTCTTGGTTTCTGCAGTTGGAGAAGAATGTTTCCCTTAATGTTATCACCAGGATGAAGAGGAAGGGGTTTTGGCTCCTGTAACGCTGCATACACACACTTCCAGTCCATCTAAGTGAAATTGCTCAGTCTTAATCACAGGGAGATAAATAATCAGTCCTGAACCTGCACCTCATTTGGCCCTGAATGTGTACTATGAGTGTGTGTGTGTCTGTTCATTTGAATGCTGAGTCAAGACCTTGATTCCCAGCGTGTCATCTCTTATTACTATCAATGTGGGAGCAGAGTGGAGGAGGGGAGGAGATGCCGGTGACTCTCCCATCCCGCCAGCACATCAATGGAGAGGGAGAGTACACATGGAAATGTTGCTCGGAATGAGATCTTAAATAACTCAATCATGCTGTACTCGCTGCCAGCACACACAGTCACGGAGACAGAGCTGCTTCATCTGTCTCTGGAATGGGAAACATACCAAGTCTGTTTAAAATGCACTCCTCCAGTTCATGCCAGCGATGAAAACAATTTATCTAGCAGCAATAAGTACGGCTGGTTGGGGGGAACACGTGTGATGTGGCTAATGCACCAACCGAGGTGTCACACAAACCCCTTAGCCCTTCTACCACTCCCCTCTCACTCTTGTCCCCCTCCTAGTTATCCAGGGCCTGGGGAGATGGTTGGTTGGAGGGGTGTTGGAGAGTGAGTTGTATCCCACTTAGGGTGCTGGAATCATGGGAAGACTGTGGAGATGTCATTTAGCACCATGCCTCCCACCTTTAATGTCCACTCATCCAAACAAACAGGCACTACAGCCACCTTACCTCCTCAACCAATAGCAATAACAGAAGACAGCATTCAGACCAATAACAATAAGGATAGTCAGCATTCAGCTGTAGTGATTTAATCAGAATTACATTTGGTGCCTCATATGAATATACACAGCCATCTATATGCAATGGTTCGTGTGCTAGTTTGTCAGTGTGTGTGTGTACCACAGAACCAAAGTCCCTCCACAGTGCCTCAAACTGGATTCCCTTTCAACTCCCGACAAGATGGAGAATGGCGTTTTGTGATGCGTAGCGGGGGCAACCTGGGGCAAGGATCCATCACAGAGACACCGGCCTGATAAACGCAACCGGGACCTCCCAATCTCCACGGCCCACAAAGAAGAACCGCAACCCCAGACATCATCTGACAGGATACACTGAAAGGTTCTCTATCGCTCTTTATCTCCCTCTCTCTTCACCCCTCTCACTCTCTCCCGCTATCTCTCACTCAGGGATATAATTCCAGCCTAAATTGATTCTGGTTCTAAATTGATTCTGCCCTGTCCAGCAGGATACCTTTGATAAAGCCTCAGCGTACAGTATTATTGAGCAGCTTCTTAATATATTCTCAGTGTCCAGGCATGGACCTGGCTACTACTACTACTACCACCACATGCACACACACACACACACACACACTCACACACTCCGGCAGGGAAAATCAGGGAGGGCAGGAGCCTCAGTGGACAGTTAAACAGGACTTTGAGCTACAGTACCTCCCGAGGGGGATTACTACTGAACGGGCCTTTTTCGGCCGTGGAGAAGGAAATCAGATTCCTTTTTCAAAGGGATCTCTTACAGTGCATGGGGGCATTTCCATCGAACAGGACCCATGAGCACCAATATGTGAAGTTCATAGGAGTATGAAATTTGGTGTCAAATGAACCTAAGAGGATATATTTTGGGGAAACGCATAGATAGATTATTTTTACAAAAAAAAAAAACATTTGACATAAGTAAAGATTTCTGGATAAACAGATGGAAACATTGTCTAAGAAAACATCTACCAGAAAAAGTCTTAAAAAGGTATCATAAATATATCAAAACCCAATAATGTTGATGTAAAGTCTCCTGACAACACTTATATTTAGTTTGGGAGAAATGGTTTACCTTCTGTAAGTTTAACCTCTACGGGATCGGTGTCCTGACATGAGGTTGTAAGTAACAAAAATAAATTCCCAGGACATAGACATATCTGATATGGGCAGAAAGCTTAAATTCTTGTTAATCTAACTGCACTGTCCAATTTACAGTAGCTATCACAGTGAAAGAATACCATGATATTGTTTGAGGAGAGTGCACAATTATGAACTTGAAAATGTATTAATAAACCAATTAGGCACATTTGGGCAGTCTTGATACAACATTTTGAACAGATATGCAATGGTTCATTGGATCAGTCTAAATCTTTGCACATACACTGCTGTCATCTAGTGGTCAAAATCTAAATTGCACCTGGGCTGGAATAGTACATTATGGCCTTTCTCTTGAATTTCAAAGATGATGGTACAAAAAAAAAAAACGTGTTTTTTTCTTTGTATTATCTTTTACCAGATCTAATGTGTTATATTCTCCTACATTAGTTTCCCATTTCCACAAACTTAAAAGTGTTTCCTTTCAAATAGTATCAAGAATATGCATATCCTTGCTTCAGGTCCTGAGCTACAGGCAGTTTGATTGTATTTCATTTTAGGCGAAAATTTTTAAAAAGTTTTTTAATAAATATTGCCTTGTGCCTTGTAATTTCTTACCAAAAACCTACATATCTGTAAGATATTTTCTAATATATTTCCCTCATGAGGGAGGAGATTAATGAAAGTTCACAGAAGTAACAAGAAATGGTAGACCCACCAATTAGTTATAGTGATTTTACGGATATCAAAATCAGTAGCGGAATTACTGCAGCTGAATTGGCTACAATGGGAAATCATAAGTCACAAACCACAGCTGTGCTACTGTCCTCCTTTTCCAGTGGCAACTTTTGTCTCTTTCTGTTGTAGGGTGTTCAAACCAAGAGTCTGGACAACCCCACCCCTCACACTCCCTTTCACTGTCACCAGCTCTTACTGACACCTACCCATCAACCGCCTCTCTTTCCATTTACTGTAACCAGCATCCTCACCCACTGAGCACCAACCGACACCGTACGTTGAAAAGTAGTTGAAATTTGGTCAGTCCAACCTGGCCTTGATGTTAACGTCCACAGACTGACTGGACCAAATCTGAACCTATCACAAGTTTGGATAGCACAGCACAGTGCAGCATAGTAGAACACAGTATAGTATAGCATAGCATAGTACAGTACAATACAGTATAGTACAATACAGTACAATAGATTACAGTATATTGTACTGTACTGATCTATACTCTACTGTACTGTTCTACTCTACTGTACTCAACTGTGCTCCGCTGTGATGTCCAAACTTGTGAAGCAGAATAACATTCATATCCATAATTATGCATTTCTGTGTAGTACAGATCAGGGACCCGTGATCTAATCTAATCCATTTCGCTTACTTTAAATTCAATAACCAAAATGTATACTTTCAAACTCCCAGGTACCATGTCATACCCGACACCCCAGGTCAGAAACGTGGTAGCATAAAAACCTGAGGGAGATTTTACCGTAATTCTGTTACCAAAGTTTGCATCAGCACAGTTCTTCCACTAAATTCGTTATTGTACATTTTTCAGTAGAATTTGTTAAAAGTAGTCCTTGTGCATAGAGTTGTCTGGCTTATTAAACTTTGAAATCAATGTTTTTTGTTTGGCATACATTTTAAAGTGAAATAAAAGTTTAATTCAATTACGGTGAAATTGCCCATGGGTAATATCTGGTCTGCTCTCTCTGATGTGGTCAAGATCAAACTGGGTATTTTTTCTTCCACAGTGACAAAAAGCCGTTTCCTCAAAAAGTAATGTCAAAGCCAATGTACATTAATGTAAGACCCTTGCTGGCTGCTTTGATGTAATGGCCACATGAAATTGAGGGCCATTAGACAGAAGGAGGCTCGGTGAGGCACGGGTGAGGAATGGGGGAGGAGGGACGACACTTTCTCCCCCTGCTCTTCTTTCCAACATTACAATATGTGCTGACAAGTTTATGGCAGTTACTGTATCTCATCCTTGAATAAACCCAAATTACTGCAATTAGAGTGCTGGTACATAGAGGAGAAGGGGAGATGGGTAGTATCTGTCATGGAATAGAATGGCTTGAGGGACAGACGGTTGATCAGAAGACAGGGTTGGAGGGGGAGAGGTGAGGTGAGGTGGAGAAGTGCAGTGTAATGACTATCGGGGAGGACAGGATATGGGGCCAGTTACCAAGACAGTCAAATCATGTTGTAATGAGTATGATGGGAGACAGAGTTCTGGTTTCAAGCGCAGGGCGCAGCAGGTGTTTATTTAGTAAAGGACCACAGGAGAAGGCAGGTAGCAGGGTCCAGGGCCAGGCTGAAGGTCATTCACAGGGAATCCAAAAAGGTAACAGTACATGCAGGGAAAAAGGCTAATACAGTAGTCTGGGAGATCAGGCAAGAGGTTGATGACAGGAAATCTGATAGGCAAAAGTACAG
Source organism: Hucho hucho (assembly GCA_003317085.1). Lineage (NCBI taxonomy): Eukaryota > Metazoa > Chordata > Actinopteri > Salmoniformes > Salmonidae > Hucho > Hucho hucho. The sequence goes on from QNTS01000275.1 coordinate 482,980, forward strand.
GCAGGGAATAGGCAAAAAACATTGTTAGTGAGGATGGCCAAAAACTACAATACATGGGAGGACTAATATGGAAATAAACAGCGCTCTGAATAGAATGTGGACAAAAACAAACAATACCTCACAGTGATGGGGTGCAAAGAACTGAACTAAATAGTGTGTGTAAATGACATACAGGTGTGTGAACAGGTGATCAGAATTCAGGTGATTGGGATCTGGAGAGTGAGCTGCGTTCAGGGGATCTACGTGTATGAGAGTGTGAGCTGGAAAGTGAGCTGCGTTCAGGGGATTTATGTGTTTGAGTTTGAAGCAGACAACATGTAACCATGTTTTGTCATATATTTTTATTTAATACATTTTTATTTTTAATCCCAGCCCCCATCCCCGCAGCAGATGTCTATAAGTCTTTGCTAGGTAAAGCCCCGCCTTATCTCAGCTTACTGGTCACCATAGCAACACCCACCCGTAGCACGCGCTCCAGCAGGTATATTTCACTGGTCATCCCCAGAGCCAACACCTTTTTTGGCCGCCTTTCCTTCCAGTTCTCTGCTGCCAATGACTGGAACGAATTGCAAAAATCACTGAAGCTGGAGACTTATTTCTCCCTCTAACTTTAAGCATCAGCTGTCAGAGCAGCTTACCGATCACTGTCCCTGTACACAGCCAATCTGTGTACAGGTACACTACAGGTACCACTACCTCATCCCCATATTGTTATTCATCTTTTTGCTCTTTTGCACCCCAGTATCTCTACTTGCACATCGTCATCTGCACATCTATCACTCCAGTGTTAATGCTAAATTGTAATTATTTCACCTCTATGGCCTATTTATTGCCTTACCTCCCTAATCTTACTACATTTACACACACTGAACATATATTTTTCTATTGTGTTATTGACTGTACGTTTGTTTATGTGTAACTCTGTGTTGTTGTTTATGTCGCACTGCTTTGCTTTATCTTGGCCAGGTCGCAGTTGTAAATGAGAACTTGTTCTCAATTGGCCTACCTGGTTAAATAAAGGTGAAATAAAATTATATAAAAGGAGGCCTTTTGGTAGGCCGTCATTGTAAATAAGAATTTGTTCTTAACTGACTTAAAAATTGAACAGCGTCTTTCCGTAATTGAAGATGTAAACTACAGCTGTAAAACTAGTAATCGCTGAGTACTACATATCCTTACTTTGAGCCCATAGCCTGAAAGAGTTTGAGTGGTCATATCCATTTGCTTGATAGTGGTGTTTAGATGTGTACTCTTCCTCAATAGTATAGCAACAAGTCATTATATTATTTTCTATCATGAAAGCCTCTAAATGACACTTGTTTTTCTGTCCTGGTACATAACATAGCAGAGGTGGATGGAGAGAGAGAGAGAGAGAGAGAGAGAGAGAGAGAGAGAGAGGTAAATAGTATTGATGGGCTCTCAGGCTTGCACCCTCCCTGCTGCTCAGTCACATGCAGGCAAAGGCTGTGCTCCCATAATTCAGTCTGATTTAAGGCTGTGATAGAGCGCTTATTGGGATAATAAGCAACATAATTTGCAGGAAGATGTGATCGGACTGGATAAATTAAGAAGTTGTTTTCTGCAGCACGCTTCTCTCCCTCTTTCTCGCTCCGTTTCTCCATCTTTCTCTAGTGGTGTCAATTTTTCTCTCTCTCTGTCGTTCCCTTGTTCTCTCTTTAGAAGAGGAGGGTTTCGTTGTGACAGAGAGTAATCTATAACCTGTGTACCATACGTCTCCTTTCTTTCACATTTATCATGTTTATCCTTATCAAGCCCCGTGCCGTTTCTATCAGGAAGATAGAAGCAGCATCTGAAAATGGATCGACTGCATGCATCACTATCATCAGTCATACTGACTGATCAACAGGCTAAGACATGAGCTACGAAATCAGCTCGAAGAACATGATTGAACAAGTCTATGAGCTCTTCTCCTTTGCCAAGCATATCAGAAATTCATGAAGGTTCAAGAATTAACAGAAATTCCACTCCAAAGGTCCCCCAATGGAGTGTGTTTCTCTCCAAGCCAACTAAGAGCAAAAACAACAGAAAGCAATATTTTGTCAAATGAAATATTGATATTCTACATGTTTAATACCGTAAAAGTACACCTTGCCTTGGCGCCTTCAAACAACCATAAGAGACTTGTATCCAGGCCAATCATGTAATGAAGCAGCCTCTCTACAGCCTGGTCCAAGATCTGCTTGTATGTGTTTGCCACTGCTGGCCAAGACAGTACAAACAGATCAAACTGTTCTGGGACTAGGCCACCTCTCCTCTAGACCTACAGTGCAAAGCTGAATTGCTGGTCATCAGAGACACAACAAAAGATGCCAACTGTTGATGAGTGTGGTGATGAATTCAAGCGGTTAACAGAAGTCTGATGCCCAGTAATGCAAACATTTACTTTTATAGTTGCTGTTGGGTCAACCTACTCATGCATTGACAGTTATTTGTAAGACCCTCCTGACCAATAGTTAAATAACAGTTAAATAAAATAACAGTATAACAGGATCAACAATGCTATGGCCACCGGTCAAAAACAGTTCACTTTATAAGGAAATAGGGACTGAATCTTGGACGGAATCTTGAAAATCCAAAACACAGCACAGCCTCAAAGGAGAAACCCTCGTCAGTTTGTCTGCTTTAGTCCACTTCAGAAATAAGGCCTACACTTGTAAAACAATTTCACAACGTGCAGTCTGTTGTATCAGAACGATTAGAGCTCACTCTGCACCATTCGACAGGCACACACACACACAAACACACTATTTGACAAGCAGGCAGCCCAGCTCGGCGGTCCATAATGAGTGCCCTTAAACTCTACAGTTGCCAATTACAGGGAGTCATTAGCATCAAAATGTATTTCAAATCAGGCTCTTTTTGTTAACTAAACCATGGTGGAGCTCCTCGGCGGTGCACGCACTCCTCAGCGGTGCACGCACACACAGTGTGATCAAGTGTACTGAACCGCACCGCTTGTTCACATTAATTAAGGGGTTTTGAGAAAACATTCCATCTACATTCATGGAATGTCTCAAATCTTTTGGGTTGGGGTTTGTTTGCACTTATGTGCAGTCAGGAGGACTATGTTACACAGCCACCCAGAACGGGAAGAGTCCATGGTTTCATCACCACAGAGGTTGGTGCATGTTGTGCATTCTAATGAAAAACAGCCCCCAAAAAGTTCAGGGGAGGAAGAACCTGACAGTCAAGGAATGCGTAATTTTAGTAGATCGGTTTAGGGGTTTAGTGAGAGCATTCCTAAAGAGAAGGTCTTGTTGTTCAATGAATGTCAATCATCTACAGATTGCGGAATATGCAGATTTTTTTTGGGGGGGGGGGTTAAGTTACTGTATATAATATGTCTGTGGTTAAGCAAGCATGAGGAATTACACCAGACAGACACCATTCAGGATCAGGGTATATATCTTCCTCTTCAAATGCCATCACTCATTCACCAATTAGGCAAGGAGAGAAGATAGTCTTACAGCAGCACTCCTGTATACTAGGACACTGTGAATGTGTCGGTGGTGAGCTAACCAACACTGGTGCTGAGCGCTAACGGTGCTATAAGCCCTGTGGGCGTCACGCTAGGCTGGCCACACAAAGCCACTGTGTGAACAAATGTTTGGTGTTCAGAATCCTTGGGTCGCCTCCATGGGGAACCCTACCCCCCACCTGGGCCTTGTCTTTCATAAAGGCTGGAGCATGTGAGGGAGGAGGAGGAGGAAGAGGAAGAGGAGGAGGAGGAATACTGTGTGTTTAGAATTTCAAAACTCATCTACTCAAGGAAGATGAAAAGCAGAAGCATTAATACAGCCAAGATGCTTTCAGAAGTCATTCAACCGCCGCTGAGTATGGCTACACTGCATTCTACAGATATCCTGTTTTGTTGTTTCTTTCAGAAAATCAAAAAAAGGACCCAAAAACAAGAAGACTATCTGTTATCATGGAGCCAGCTCGCTCCTGAGATGTGTGTGTGTTTTTTCTTTGAATATGTTGTCTGTGTTGTCTCCTCAGTTCTCGGCACAGCAGCAGTGTGAGCACGTGTGTCTGCCTCTCGAATGTGGAGCAGACATCCCCTCAAACGCCCTGGGCCGGGGACTTCTGAGTGAGGCTTAGGAGTGTGCGTGTGTGTGTGAATACGTATTGAGATTGCATGTGCTTGATCCCCTCCGAGATGAGGTCACATCGACACTGTAGGTAAGACGGTGGGTCGGGACACCTCGCCACCCTCCCCTCACCCTTCCTGCTCCTGACAGGAATGTACACGCCGGAATCACACGGTCACACCAATGACAGGAGCCAATTTCAATGTGATCTGAGCAGGAGACACATTTAAAGAATGTTGGGTTGGGAGAGAGAGGAGAAGAGGAAAAGACATCCTCCAACCAGTCTTGCACATTCCAGAAGGTTCTGCCATATGCTTGTTGTTGAGGACACAGACACAGCTGCCCCCGAGACTGATTTTTGCTGGGTTTTCGTGGTCCTGTCTTTAGGCGCCAGTGTGGTTCTGGGTGCTAATTACGATTCCGGACCAAAAAGGGAAAAATGAAAAGAGGGAGATGGAGGGAGAGGAGGGGATCTTAGCTAAACAAAGGCTTCTGTGTAAGTGAGGATTGGGCCAAGATGGGGAGTTAGTTATCAGAGGGGAGATGGAGGCTGATTGAAACTATACTCTGTGGAGAAACCATTGTTAGGAGACATGAAGAGAAACTGACAACACCGGGATTGTTCTAGCGTCGCTTTTGTCCACTAACGCCAGATGTCGATTTTCACACAAACTAAAAATAATAGAAACTCCTTATTGATATTCTACTGGTCAAACCTGAGCAACAAAGGAAAAAAAGCATCAAAAGATTGTGATGCAGAAGGGATACCTGCAATCATTCACTAATCTGACTATAGGTATACAGTACCAGTCAAACGTTTGGACACACCTACTCATTCAAGGGGTTTTCTTTAATTTGACTATTTTCTACATTGTAGAATAATAGTGAAGACATCAATGCTATGAAATAGCACATATGGAATCATGTAGTAACCAAAAAAGTGTGAAACAAATCAAAATATATTTTAGATTTTAGATTCTTCCAAGGACTGTCGTTTCTCTTTGCTTATTTGAGCTGTTCTTGCCATAATTTGGACTTGGTCTTTTACCAAATATGGCTATCTTCTGTATACCACCACTATCTTGTCACAACACAACTAATTGACTTAAAAGCATTAAGAAAGAAATTCCACAAATTAACTTTTAACAAGGCACACCTGTTAATTGAAATGTATTCCAGGTGACTACTTCATGAAGATGACTGAGAGAATGACAAGTGTGCAAAGCAGTCATCAAGGCAACTTTGAAGAATCTCAAAATATAAAATATATTTTGATTTGTTTAACACTTTTTTGGTTACTACATGATTCCATATGTGTTATTTAAAGGGGCAATCAGCAGTTGTTACATACATTTTTCGATGTATAAATTAATGATATGTACCCATTGATTCTTGAAGAATATAACTTATAAATGCTTCAAGAGTTTAGTTCAACTGTCGTACCCCATCAAATCAAATCAAATCAAATTTTATTTGTCACATACACATGGTTAGCAGATGTTAATGTGAGTGTAGCGAAATGCTTGTGCTTCTAGTTCCGACCATGCAGTAGTATCTAACAAGTCATCTAACAATTTCACAACAACTACCTTATACACACAAGAGTAAAGGAATGAATACGAGTATGTACATATAAATATATGGATGAGCGATGGCTGACCGGCATAGGCTTCTACGTCATCTACCATACCTCATGTCATATATGTGTACATATATATACTCTACTCATTACATCCTATACATTTGTAATATATTTACCGTAACAAATTTCAGGCTAGTGATACATTATTTCATCCAATTATAATTATTAAAGTGGCTAGAGATTTGGGTCGATGGCCGGACGGCATAGGCAAGATACAGTAGATGGTTTAGAGTACCAGTACCCAACAGTACCCAACAGTACCCAACATATAAGCTTGTTTTACTCCCATGTTTGTAAACAAAGTACATTTAAACAAACACTATATAGCCTCAAAACATGGTTAGAATGATCATTTTGAAATAATGGATGGTCAGTCTTTGAATCCATAACTCTGTCTATGAATTTGAAAGTGGTTACATTTCTCCAGCCCCATCCCTCAGCTTTTTACCGAAACAGGGACAAGGAGGACACTTATTGTTCCTACTGCTGATTGACGCTTTAAGTGAGATGTGTGTGAACGCATGTGTGTGTTGGGAATATAATATTGCATGAGGCTAGACTAAAGTCAAGGGCACACACTCAAAGCAAAGCCCAGGGAGCCTGACAGAGTCCAATAACCCAGGAGAATAGTTATAGTTATGATGCAGCCGAGTATCTCTCAATAGTGCCACTCACAGACCTTATCTCTCTCTCTCCTCTTTCTATTTCCCATCAGTTTGAGTGAGCAAAGGCAACTGTTTGGAAAACATAAGGCCAGGCATGGCTCCTAAACGAACACACACACACACACAGAGTCGCAACAAGAATCCAATCTATGAGAATGATTGGCCGTGGGGTTAGAATGCAGTTCACCACTTCAGAAAACAACACTGTAAATAAAGAGGCCAAAATCCTCAAATCAACTCCACACAGGGTTGGGGAGTAACTGATTGCATGTAATCAGTTAAAATGTAATCAGTTACATTACCAGCAAAAAATATTGTAATCAGATTACAGATACTTTTGAAAAACTAGATTAGTGTTTCCCAAACAGTAAGTACCCCCAACAGTACACATTTTTACTGTAACTCTGGACAAGCACACCTGATTCAACTTGTCAACTAATCATCAAGCCCTCAATGAGTTAAATGAGGTGTGTTTGTCAAGGGCTACAACCAAGGGCTACAAACTGTGTACTGTTGGGGGTACTCACGGACCGGGGTTGGGAAACATTTAACTATACTGAACAAAAGTATAAAATGCAACGTGTCGTGGAAAAAAGTGATCTTTAAATTATAAGATTCATACAAGAAACTTGTGAATTCAATAACACCTTTAATTAAGCACAATCAAAGGTTGAGCCGTGAGCCGGATCACAACTGACTCTGTGTTCCAGAGCACAGCCTTTATAGTATTCCTATAGGCAGCCTCAAACACATGTTTTCCCTTAAAGTGAAACGTGTGGTACGTGTGGTACGTGCAGTTTTTCAGCTAAGGCAACCCTTGACATATGTTTCTACTTAAAAGGTGTGCTATGCATTCTGTTCAGAAATGAGAAAATGCAACATAATGGTATTAAAATATCTACAACACATGCAACAATTTCAAAGGTTTTGCTGAGTTCCAGTTCATATAAGGAAATCTGTTAAATCTAAATAAATTCATTAGGCCCTAACCAGGGGTGGGCAACTCCAGTCCTCGAGGGCCTGATTGGTGTCACACTTTTTCTCCATCCCTAGCAAACACAGCTGATTAATCAAATTGCATTCTAAACTGAAGATCATGATTAGGTGATTATTGGAGTCAGGTGTGTTAGCTGGGGCAAAACTGTGACACCAATCAGGCCCTCGAGGACTGGAATTGCCCACCCCTGCAGCCTAATCTATGGATTTCACATGAGTGGGCAGGGGCATAGCCATGGGTGGGCTTGAGAGGGCGTAGCCATGGGTGGGCATAGCCATGGGTGGGCTTGGGAGGGCATTGTCCCACCCATTGGGGAGCCAGGCCCAGCCAATCAGAATGAGTTTTTCACCACAAAAGGGCTTTATTACAGACAAAAATACTCCTCCTAAGAGAAATAAGCTTTTTGGCGTATGGAACATTTCTGGGATCTTTTATTTTAGCGCATGAAACATGGGACCAGCACTTTACATGTTGAGTTCATATTTTTGTAGATGATTACTTCTTGGATGACACTTGCTCCTTATGACACCTTTCTGTTTTCTCAAGGACATTCAATTCAGCAATGAAAAAGTAGAAAGTGTACGTTTGTTCCACCTGAGCAAGTCTAACCACAAGTGAGAGGCCACTATGATGACACACCAAATGCGTTTGTCATATTAAAGACACTCCTACTATAGCTAGGTTAGATCATATTAAATACACTCCTACTATAGCTAGGTTATTAAATACACTCCTACTATAGCTAGGTTAGATCATATTAAATACACTCCTACTATAGCTAAGGTATGTCATATTAAATACACTCCTACTATAGCTAGGTTAGATCATATTAAATACACTCCTACTTTAGCTAGGTTAGATCATATTAAATACACTCCTACTAT
>QNTS01000275.1:499313-545163 GCA_003317085.1 Hucho hucho
GTCACCGTAGGGATGGTGCCAGATTTCCTCCAGACGTGACGCTTGGCATTCAGGTCAAAGACCAGAGAATCTTGTTTCTCATGGTCTGGAAGTCCTTTAGGTGCCTTTTGGCAAACTCCAAGCGGGCTGTCATGTGCCTTTTACTGAAGAGTGGCTTCCGTCTGGCCACTGTACCATAAAGGCCTGATTGGCAGAGTGCTGCAGAGATGGTTGTCCTTCTGGAAGGTTCTCTCAGAGGGGTTGGGTTAAATGCGGAAGACACATTTCAGTTGAAGGCATTCAGTTGTACAACTGACTAGGTATCCCCCTTTCCCATCTCCACAGAGGAACTTTGGAGCTCTGTCAGAGGGACCAGCGGGTTCTTGGTCACCACCCTGACCAAGGCCCTTCTCCCCCAATTGCTCAGTTTAGCCAGGCGACCAGCTATAGGAAGAGTCATAATGGTTCCAAACTACTTCTATTTAAATAATGGAAAATAATGTAGTCTTGGGGACCTTCAATGCTGCAGAAATGTTTTGCTACCCTTCCCCAGATCTGTGCCTCGAAAACAATCCTGTCTCGGCGCTCTACGGACAATTCCTTTGACCTCATGGCTTGGTTTTTGCTCTGACATGCACTGTCAACTGTGGGACCTTATATAGACAGGTGTGTGACTTTCCAAATCATGTCCAATCAATTGAATTTACCACAGGTGGACTCCAATCAACTTGTAGAAACATCTCAAGGATGATCAATGGAAACAGGATGCACCTGAGCTCAATTTCGAGTCTCATAGCAAAGGTTCTGAATACTTATGTTAATAAGGTATTTCTGTTTTTTTATTTTTTATAAATGTGCAAATATTTCCTAAAATCTGTTTTATCTTCATCATTATGGGGTATTGTGTGTAGATTGATGAGGAATTGTTTTTATTTAATCAATTTTATAATAAGGCTGTAACGTAAAAAGTGCTTCGGGGTGGCAGGGTGCAGCCGCCTAAATGGTGCCACTTAATAAGTCTACAAGTGTCATTTGTTCTGTCGTCTTTTGAACTGGGTCGTGACAGAGTGGTGTTACAATTTTTATCCTTACAAGGGCTATGCTCACGTTCATTAGGCACCAAACGGAAGGAAACTGTCTGAAACAGGGAGGGACTAGCCTACCACCTGGACTTGTCCAATATGAAATGCCCGTTTTCTTTTTCCATTGCACAACATTTAAATATTTTCCTTTGTCTGCCCTAATGAACATGACAACAGCAGTTTAGGGCAGCTTGGACCTTAAAGATACAATCTGGGATTTGTGTTAAAGCTCAACATTAGCCCACCACCAAATATTAAACAGTAAATATCCCAGATTGCACCTTTAAATTCAGAGAGATTGCTGCTGTAAAGAAAATGTAAAAAGACTAAAAAGATCAGCTTTGAGTTCTGAAAGTCAAAGCTGTTTGAAAAGGAAATCGTTTTTTTGGGGGTCTTCTCCAAACTGCTCTAACAATCAAGGGCTGAACATTTCATCATCAGTCATCGTGCGGATAATGTGTTCTGACTACAGACACTATGTCGGACCACCTTCACTCTGTTTGCACATTCCATAGCACTAAATGTTAACTGTTTTGGGGAAATCTTGAATATTTAACGGAAGAATAGTTACATAGTACAATGCCACAGCGCTCTTGTTAAACCTTTGAAACAGGAATTAAATTAGGGGGAGTGTTTTTCTGTATTTGTTGGATTATAGTTAAACATTCAACTGTTTTGTGGTCATATGGCTTTTTGCATTCTATAGCATACAGGCGTACACTTGTATTCATTCACAAGGAGAATAATAAAGATTCTGTACTCTCTCTATTCCACACACACACACACAAAGAGAATACTGTTAATAAAATCAGGGCAACTGAAAAAACTATGTTATTTTGAATCCTTTGAACACACCATCTCATTCAGGGTTATTGACTGGGGTCGGGCTTTGCCCCATTTAATCAGAAAATAGGGCTGTATCCATGGCACCGGGAAGAGCAGGCAGAGTGGAGGTAGTCCTGAAACACAGGCTGGTCAGAGAGAGAGAGGAAAGAGAGAGAGAACGAGGAAAGAGAGAGAGGGTAGAGGAGAGCCCTCCTGTTCTGTTCTACCTTTCAGAAAGGAGTGTAAGGCCCCCCTCATAATGCTGCCCCCCACTCTGCCTGTGTGAAAGCAGCGGTGGGAACAGGCCCTCTCTGTGGCACGCCCTGAATAGGGAGCCTTCGCTCTTCAGCTCTCTCTCTCTCTTTGTCTCGGTCTCTCGCTCTTTCTCTCACTTTCTCTCACGGGAGAAAGAGAATAGGGGTTTGGCTGAACAAGAGGTAAAGGGAGTTGAGGGGAGGGGACCAATCTGTGTAGGCCTCCCCCATCACTGTAATTAGTCAATTCCTCCAGCCTCCTCCAGAGAGACCGCACTCTCCCTTTGTGGAAGGCAAGACTCGGACACACCGAGGTGGGCTTAGTGGTTTACATTCATCCCCTCTCTCCCCTCCTCCTGGTGGGGTTGCTATTGGGCTGGGCAGGGGAAGGTCCATTATCTATGGTGATTTGTGTCTTAATGATGCTGGATTTATCTCCCTCTGTATAATTGGTTCAGCCCTGGCTCCACCCCCTACCACAGAAGGAGGGATGAGACCTAATGGAGGGTGGGTAGGATTCACACATTTAAGGTAGACGTTTACAGCATGAATCAAGAAAAAAGGAGAAAACCCGTGTAAAAAGAATGGTAAAGTATTGGATACAGTGCTACACACAACTGCAGGCCTCACCTTGGAGAAGCTTGCAGAGAAATGCTACCAAAAGAGAAACTATAGCCTGCAATGCTTTGCTTTCCCGAGCTCCGTTCCCCCCATGCCCGTCATGCAGAACAGATATGAAACAGCCTTCATCACAAATTCATTTTCCCCAGATGAAAAGGCTAATGAGGCAGCAGCACTCTCTCAACAGATCTATGGCAAATGAATGAAAACAACCTCGGAGCGGCGAGCGGAGCGTCAAATCTGGTATTAAACAGAGAATAGGGAGATGGAAAGCTGAAAGCGAACATGAAATGAAGGCGGGTAGAACAGCGTAGCATACAACAAAACGTAGGAAAATAGGCCAGATGTAACGAGGCATCATATATAAATGTTGCAAATGTTTTGCTTCTAATCCTACATGAATCCATACCTCGATTATCTATGTACATTCATTATGTAGCCTGCATTCACTATCATTATATGAAAAAGATCCACGGTTATTTGGTTCTTAGCCGATAATAGGCATGTTGGTTCTTTAACATATCCAGTTGGTTCTTTCCTTTGAAACTGAATAAAAAAAGACAAATACTGTTCCTCTAAATTGATAGATCATATTATTTAAGCCTAACATATAACTTTTCCTTAGAAAATACCCCTTCCGGGCCTTCCTACTCTTACAGTATTTGCTCGGCAGCCCAATGAAGATGCATAATAATAGAAATCCTATGTTATCTACTGTGTTTTATCTCTCTATCCTGAAGCCGATGTCAGCGGACTGATAGCGCTTTGTGCCACGGGTGGTTACCAATGCAATCCAGGGGCATTATTAACGACTACAATCCCCACGAACTGCTCACTCGATGCCGCCTGGAGAACTACGGGATCTTCCCATGATCCTCCTGAAAAATGCATGGCAGGACATGGCTCCATACCGCAGGCTCCATCCATAATCTATGAGCTCACATGTTGGAATGAATTCACATGTTGCCAGCGTGGATTACCTCTGGCTAGTTGGATTGGCCTGGTGTAAGAATGGTCGTGGCATATGTGGGAGGGCTGCACGTGTTTTCCCCCAATGTAAATCTTGCATTTCGGCGGCACCTCAACTCTTAGTCAGTTTGGGCACTGCCTTTTTCTACGGACATGAATTTGGAGGATAGGAATCATCAGTAGAGGGAATATGATTTTGCTTATTAGCATCTTAACTGGGATGTGGTGCAATTGAGACATTCACATTGCAGTCCTAATAGGCCTGTCTCAGTCCCTATAAGCCAAGGCCCAGCAGTGTACCCAGGGACTGTAATGTGGCAACACCGCTCACTGGTGCTCCATCCTAATCTATCCTAAGCAGACACTATTCAAGGCCCATTACTGTAAGTTCTGCTGGAACTTTCCTGGCCATGTGGAGGTCCAGAGAGAGGTGTCGTGTTAGTGGAAGATGTGAGAAGCTTCGTCCCTATAGTGATGGGGTAAGCGATGACCTGTCAGTGCAGACACAGGAAGGGATGGCGGGCGCAGCTGGACACTGTTACAGGCCAACGTCAAGAGACTCCTAGGTGGTACGACAAGGATGTATAATGGGACGAGGGAGGGAGTGTTTTCAAAACTGTAATGTTTACATCAATTATGATTATTTCCATTGACACACAACATCCTGAAATACATGTATATGTAGATATCTTTGATAGAAAGAATACTATATTTCCCTTGACTGGGTGATGCTGAACATGAAAAATGGCTCAACTTACCCCACTCTCCCCTACAGACATTCCAAGGCGGACCCACCTTCACTCTGTTTGCATATTCCAAGTCATTAAATGTTTAACTGTTTTGGGAGATGTTGAATATTTCATGGAAATAGAATAATTACATAGTACAATGCCACAGCGCTCTTGTTAAACCATTGAAACAGCAATTCAATTAGAGGGAGTGTTTTTTTCTGTATTTGTTTGAATCTAGTTAAAACATTCAACTGTTTTATTTAGTTGTATGGCTTTTTCCATTCTATAGCATATAGGCGTATGCTTGTGTTCATTCACAAGGAGAATAATAAAGATTCTGTACTCTCTTTCTCTATCATGCACGCATACACGCACACGCACACACACACACACACACACACAGGCTCTCAGTCTCACTGCTGAATTAGACGTTTATTCACGTTTCTCCAAAAGTCACATTTCAAAGTGTTTTTGACACCCCGGGTTGACTCCTGCTCAGTATCGTTCTGTTTCTCCAAACATCTCATTTTGAAGTGTTTGACACCATGGGTTTGGAGGATAGGAATCATCAGTAGAGGGGATATGATTTAGCTTGCTAGCATCTGCACTGGAATGTGGCGCAATAGTCTTGAGCCATTGCAGTCCCAAAGGGCCTGTCTCAGTCCCCATCAGCCAAGGCCCAGCAGTGTACCCAGGTACTGTAATGTGACAACACCGCTCATTGGTGCTCCGTCATAATCTATTCTAAGCAGACACTATTCAGGGCCCATTACTGTAAGTTCTGCTGGAACTTTCCTGGCCCTGTGGAGGTTCAGAGAGAGGTGTCGTGTTAGTGGAAGATGTGAGAAGCTTCATCCCTATGGTAGTGGGGTAAGCGATGACCTGTCAGTGCAGACACAGGAAGGGATGGAGGGAGCAGCTGGACACTGTTACAGGCCAACATCAAGAGACTCCTAGGTGGTACGACAAGGATGTATAATGGGACGAGGGAGGGAGAGGCTAGACACTGAAAGACAAAGGGGGACAGAGGAGCGAGGGAGAGAGAGAGTACACGTCAGGGGAGGGAGGGAGAGGAGATGTTCGACAAAGGGAGACATGGGAATCTCCATGAGGTAACCACAGACAAGGGAGGGGAGGACGTCAGTGGGGATCATGGAGTACTACCCATCTCATCTATATTCTGGGTTGGTCTCACTAAGTGCACCAGGGGTTGTGTTCTGTTCATATGCAGCAGTGGGAGCAGCAGAGCCAGCCCACCGCACCCTGTGAGTTATGGCAAACTACCGTGTGAACTGGTTTACTGCTCAGTTCCCTTTGAGTGCTGCTAATATGTGACACGAATGCAAAGACACGCACACACACACACACACACACACACACAAAAGGCATCTGTTTCTGACAGTTGGGCCGTAATGGAATTCGTTGAGGTTGTGTTCGCAATAAAGCAGAATTATTAGCATAGACAGTTTTACAATGAGGGCAAACCTGAATGACAACAAAAATCTGCATCGATATAAAACATTTCAAATGCTATGTTCTGCAGGTGCTGGAGAAAACCAATACTGTAGGTCTTCTCACGTTAACTTTACGGCTTATTTTCAGAGTTAGACCTGCCAGTCAACATGGTTGTGACCTATTCAATCCTAAAAGTACAGAAAAACCTCCAGGCCTGGTCCGAGCTGTTCCACAATCCAACTTACAGTTTCTCTACACCATGGCAGAGCTCAAACTGTGTTTAACAGCTTTTCATAAATGTCTCTTCAAAATGGCAGTGGGGAGTGTGCCTTCAAAACCCAGGTAGACTAGAAAGCTAGCTACGGGGACTTGGAGAACAGGGCTCAGAGCTGAAATGAAGAGAAGTGAAAAAGAAAAGCGTTTATGAAATCAAAAGGTCCTGATAGTCAGTGACTCGTGCAGAGGCCTTCACATTTAGAGCGCCACTACTGCTATGGAAGAGGTTGAATCATTCACCAACGTCAACAGCTCAAAAGCACTGAACAAACAGACCGACGCATCTTGGCAGTTTCATCAAAACAACAGTCAAGTCCTTCTCGGTTTCTTTCAATTCCATTCTATACAACTCGGTTCCTTTATTCCTTTCTCTTCCCAAAGCCTGTGAGGCAGCATCGTTCCACCTGTGACCCTGTGACGCTGTTCCACACAGGATGGACCCCATTTAGGCGAAACAAAGCCATCTGATTCACTTCCCCAGGTTAACCAACCTGATCCCAGATCAGGTTGTGCTGTATAGCCAAGCAGTTAACTATGCGGCACTAACAGATCTGGGACCAGGCTACAGGTTAACCAACTTCTCTTGTTGACTTCAAATAGTACATAAAACAGAGAGAAAGTGCTCCTCCTAGTGGTAGAATTGAAGGCCTGCAACTTCACTCAGATGACAAACGAGGAAGCAAAACAGTCAGCCTCTTCCATAGCAACAGCCCCTACATAGCAACAACTTCCTTGAATAAAAAAGTGCTATTATAGCCTTGATCTCGCTTTCAAAAGAGACAGCTCTTTGTAGCCATCATCCTTGGGCACAGAATTGAATTCGATCCAGTTGTTATGTGAACGACCTTGCGTGGTATACAGCACAGCCAGCATTTCAATGGTGCCCTATGCCGACCTGATATTTAGAACATGGGGATTCCAATCTATAGTCACCATCGTCTCTCTATACTCCATTTAGTTTTTGATGGATTTAATCCACAGTAGCTATAAAGACAGAGGGTCTTATCGATCCATCCAATCTCATCTACATAACAGTGGCAAAGACAGAATCTATAAGGGTAAAGTTAGGGAGATAAGTATTCTCCAAAATATAAAAGTGAGGCACACCACCTTCAAAGCATACCACATCCCTATTGATTTGCGCAACACTCCTGTCCACATTAGCATTTCAGTCAGAGAATCCTCTTTCCTCTGCTCCACTATGGACTTTTTACCCTGATTCCACACTGGGATGTGTATGATGAATGCAGGCCTATGATGAATCCCTTCAAAGCCAGAGCCAGAAATAATCTCGGGGGGGGTGTCCTCGGATGGTGAGCCCATGGTGTCCAAATGGTCCAATTGCAGCCCCCACAATGCTGCACTTTGATCAGGGGCGGTTGAGGTACGGTTGATTTAAACGCCCCTGCTTCTGGCTGTCACTACCGGCCCAGCAGGGAGCTAGCTGAGAATTCTGGGTATTGATACCTTGTGGAAATCAGTGACAGGATGAAACAGACTCCCAAAAGGACGGCATGGTGGAACGATTATTGCCAGCTTGTCTGGTACATACTCAGTATATATTAAGAGGAAAAACAGCAGGTGGGATGAAAACGCGGTAGAATATCATCAGGGAACACAAACAAGCAGACTACTGTCCACTTTCACTGGCAGTAAGCATCACCTTTGAATACAGCACAGGCATATGCTGGCTACTAGAAAAGGATAAGTGTGCTAGGATACAATTATGCAACTAGTGGCAATCTAATGCCTGTGGACTTGGAACAGTTTGATGCCACATTGGTCTGATGTAATATTGCATCTTGAAAGTGATGCACCCACCAATTCCCTCCGAGGGACCAGTGTTCCACCACAGGCACAGCCCACAGAGAAGAGGCTGAGATCCTTATGACAAGTGAAGAGATCCTTATGACAAGTGAAGGCAACTGCCATCTTGTTGTCGAGTTTCCCTAAAACATCCCAGCGTTTACTACTGTGGTTGGTTTTATGTCAATTAGCATCAACCAACAGTTAGCTGCATGTCTTCCTGTCTGTCAAAGAGTCCCTGGTAGCCTTGAAGTGTAGCAGTCCCAGCATTGCAGACATACAGTGCATTCGGAAAGTATTCAGACCCCTTGACTTTTTCCACATTTTGTTACGTTATAGCCTTAATCTAAAATGTATTAAATATTTTTTTCCCCTCGTCAATCTACACACAATACCCCATAAACCTGGCACCATCCCTACGGTGAAGCATGGTGGTGGCAGCATCATGCTGTGGCAATGTTTTTCAGGGACTGGGAGACTAGTCAGGATCGAGGGAAAGATGAACGGAGCAAAGTACAGAGAGATCCTTGATGAAAACCTGCTGTAGAGCGCTCAGGACCTTAGACTGGGGCGAAGGTTCACCTTCCAACAGGACAACAACCCTAAGCACACAGCCAAGACAACGCAGGAGTGACTTCGGTGGCCCAGCCAGAGCCCGGACTTGAACCTGAACATCTCTGGAGAGACCTGAAAATAGCTGTGCAGCGACGCTCCCCATCCAACCTGACAGAGCTTGAGAGGATCTGTAGAGAAGAATGGGAGAAACTCCCCAAATAGAGGTGTGCCAAGCTTGTAGCGTCATACCCAAGAAGACTCGAAGGCTGTAATCACAGCCAAAGGTGATTCAACAAAGTACTGAGTAAAGGGTCTGAATACTTATGTAAATGTGATATTTCCGTTTTTTATTTTAAATACATTTGCAAATATTTCTAAAAACTGTTTTTGCTTTGACATTATGGGGTATTGTGTGTAGAAAACTATTTAATCAATTTTAGAATAAGGCTGTAACGTAAAAAAAATGTGGAAAAAGTCAAGGGGTCTGAATACTTTTCGAATGCACTGTAACGGCCCAGATGACAAGTTCTCATGGGATGAATGTATGAAGAAATCGCTGTCCGACTTCAGTCTTCAATCGTTACCATCATCAGCCTCATCGTCATTATCATCATCCTGACCTTGCAAAGGCAGGGGGACTAAGAACAAAGTAACCTAGATAACATACTTTTTCAATAGAAACTCTTCAGGAAAACATCAGTACCAGACCTTTCCTTAGCTCCCTAGCCTGCACTCTAGTTGACCTTTGTGTGCGTATGTCCGTTGGTGTGTGTGTGTGTGTACGCTCACACTTGCGTCACATCAGTGAACAAAACACTACACGACCGTGGCTTTTTGAATTACCTGACATTGTTACAATTTCCTGATGGAAAACTGAATCACTTCTACGGTATAACATCAATATCCCAACATTTGCGGGGGAGAAAACGTCAGGTTGTTTTAAGCAAAACATTGGTGTCAGCTTTCTAAACAGCTGGCTGCTTTGACATTTTCAGCGAGCAGGAATCAAAGATAGTGTTTACTCCCAAATGGCACCCTATTCCCTTTATAGTGCACTACTACCCCCCATGGGGCTCTGGTCAGAAGTAGTGCACTTCTATAGAGTATAGGGTGCCATCTGGGATGCACACAGTGTCTGTCTCTGTCAGAGCCAAACAAACAGAGGAGAGGAAAAGAGAGGAGAGGAAATCACTGACTGGCCATTAACAGGGTGAGTGGCATGAGAAATCGCTCTATGTGTGTCTCTGGCTGGGCGATGTGCATCCTGGAGCCTGCCTGGGCGATGCGATGTGCATCTTGGCTGTCACCTGGGCACCCCTGCTAAGAAGGATCTGACAGAAGAGATAAGGGGAGCAATGTGGGTGTGTGTACAAATGGTAGGCATACCTCACATCCAATTGTAAAAAAAGGTTGAGTAGGTTGGTGCTATGTAGGTCTGGAAAGCCTATTTGCTACAGCCCTGTGTACAAATGGCATTACATCAAATCATGCAGCCTGCATTACATAAAAAAAACATGTTACCATGTATGGTAGAAGTCATACGTCTCATAATAATTGGGAAAGTCAAGACTTCAGTAAAAATCCCATGGCAGACTTCAAATCAAATCATATTTAATTTGTCACATGCGCCGAATACAACAGGTGCAGACCTTACAGTGAAATGCTTACAAGCCCTTAACCGACAAAAGAAGATAAAAGTAACAAATAATTAAACAGCAGCAGTAAAATAACAATAGCGAGGCTATATACAGGGGGTACCGGTACAGAGTCAATGTGCGGGGGCACCGGTTAGTCTAGGTAATTGAGGTAATATGTACATGTAGGTAGAGTTAAAAAGTGACCATGCATAGATAATAAACAGAGTAGCAGCAGCGTAAAAGAGGGGTCTGGGTAGCCCTTTGATTAGCTGTTCAGGAGTCTTATGGCTTGGGGGTAGAAGCTGTTAAGAAGCCTTTTGGACCTAGACTTGGTGCTCCGGTACCGCTTACCGTGCGGTAGCAGAAAGAACAGTCTATGACTCTGCTGGCTGGAGTCTTTGACCATTTTTAGATCCTTCCTCTGACACCGCCTTGGGACTTGGGAAATAACTGTGATGAATAGCAAAAAGATGCATTGCAGAGCCTACTTTTGCCTGAGTCAGAGCTGCATTGTCATTCAGCTGGGGTATTAGTTATACCTTCAGGAATGGGTTATAGAAATACTCATTGGGTATGAGTGATTACTCACTCATACCCAATGCTTTGGGGGTTATGAGGAAACAACACAAGGAAACCACAGTCAGTATACCAAATCACAACTATTTCTCAATTTTAGAAATGTAGGCAAGAAGAGCTCTCCAAAACCTTGTCTCAGACAGAGAACTTATGTTGCTCTGTCACTGTGGCTGCGGGTAAAGACTCAAACTCCCCAACTCTCAGATAAATAACAGGTACCACAAAGCTGAGCTATAGGGGAGAGTGGGGTAAGTTGAGCCAAAGCGGTAAGTTGAGCAACCTGTGTTTCTAGGAAACCATACAGAAAATTAATAAATCGAAACCACATGGAAAAAGTGGTAGGCAAGTTAGGTCTAAAAAGTCAAAGTAATGTATTGTGTTAGAGCCAGCAGGTTTTCTGTTCTACCTGATAATTAATTGTGTCTCAGGTCTAAATCAGTCCCTGATTAGAGGGGAACAATAATAACAAGCAGTGGAACTAGCTCCGAGGTCCAAAGTTGAGTTTGTTAAAGGTTTCATGGCACTTGTATCTAAACCAAAGTAGATCATTCTAAGATTGTTCTATACATCAGTTGGGGTCTCTATAAGCTTCAATATGAGGTCCTAAACCTAGCATGAAAGTGCATCCTTGTAGCTGTGTGGGCTAATATAGTACAAATGTTTGCCTTGGGGTAAGTTGAACCAATGGCCATGCGGGTGAGCAAATTGAAGTGTTTTCTTCCCAGGTGTAATGTAAGGCATTATCGCTGCGATATGAGGTAACAACTGGGCCTGGCCTATGTTAAAAGTTTGAAAAATGATTAAAATACAAAAAGCGTATGTTTGAATTGTGTTTGGGAAATAGAGAGACATGTTTTTAAAAAGGTAGATGTAATATTTCATTCAGTACAGAAATGTGTAGGCGGCTTAACTTACCCTGTCCCTCAGCTCAACTTACCACATACCCAGGGTAAATTGTGCCAAGAGACCACTTTTTTGGGACAAGCTATATTTACATGAATTCTGATTATTTCCATGGATACACAACATCCTGAAATATATGTAGATATATTATGTTAGGGGCCTCCTGAGTGGCGCAGTGGTCTAAGGAACTGCATCGCAGTGCTAGCTGTGCCACTAGAGATTATGGGTTCGAGTCCAGGCTCTGTCGCAGCCGGCTGTGACCGGGAGACCAATGGGGCGGCGCACAATTGGCCCAGTGTCATCTGGGTTTGGCCGGCAGGGATGTCATTGTGCACTAGCGACTACTGTGGCGAATACTATATTTCCCTTGACGGAGTGATGATAAATGTAAAAAATGTTTTACATTTAACCTTTATTTAACTAGGCAAGTCAGTTCAGAACAAATTCTTATTTACATTGATGGCCTACCCTGGCCAAACCGGACGACGCTGGGACAATGGTGCGCCGCCCTATGGGACTCCCAATCACGGCCAGATGTGATACAGCCTGGATTCGAACCAGGGACTGTAGTGACACCTCTTGCACTGCGATGCAGTGCCTTAGACCGCTGCGCCACTCATTTAATCCCACTCTCCCCTATCAGCCATACTGAATAGCAATGAAGGAAGCAATGTGGTCGGAGGAACATTACTTCCTGATTCACAAGAGACAACCCACCCCTTCGGCTGTGAGAGATTGATTCCACCCTGCTACCTGCCTGGGACATTTCCACACAAATTGAATAGTGCTAGCAAACCAAGAATGTGTAAGCCAGGCCCAGGAGCTATGCTGCTATAGACTCACACCATGCTATAAAATGAAAATAAATTGTGCATTGCATCTCGGGAATGTTTACCTCAGGCTATGGTGCAGCAAATCAACATTTGCAGCGTTCACACAGAGTGCCATGGTTTCAATATGGTCAGTGCTATTTGGGATCCTTTGAAAGTCCCTACCCCAAAACCCTTACCTAACCTAACCTAGCACGGACCGTTTCAATATAGGCTCATCGAGGCCGAACACAATTCGTTTAGAGCAGTTGCACTTAAGAAGTGTTATAAACTTCAGAAATAGGAGAGTCCATAAGTGAAAGTACAGCCTGGACCCAGATCTGTTTGTGCGGACTTGGCGTGACTATGACCATAGTAGTTGGCAAGACGGCAGAAACAAATCAGGGTCCAGGCTAGTCAAACTAGGGGGCCCTAAATGTATTCACATCCTGAGCAAATACAGTCAATTATCAGTGTTAATGGTACATCAACATGTCATGTCACATCTGCAGAAATACAGTGTTCACTCACTGTTCATGAGACTGTGCTCCCACCCATCCAGGACATCTACTTGTCACTGTGCCTGAGGACGTCTCGCAGCATCATCAAGGACCCCACACACGAGCTGTTTGCTCACGTCGAGCAGACGGTATCGGAGCATGAGGTCTGATACCAACAGGCTCAGAGAGTTTCTATCAACAAACCATCAGACTGCTGAACACTTGAACGGAACTGACCACCTTCACTGAGTCACAGCACCTTAGCACACATGCACACCTTTTATTTACTATTGCTAAATACTGCACAATTTAAACACTTGCCCCCCAACCCCTCCCTTCCCCAAAACACATGTAAATATTTTTATATAAATTGTGCCTTCCTGTATTATGCTAGAATGCTCATTATATTCTACTGAGCCATTTACTTTATGTTTGAATTCTTATTTTGTATTGTTGCATTGTCTTGAAGGAACCTGCAAGTAAGTATTTCGTTGGATGGTGTATATCATGTATATCCTGAACATACGACTAATAAAACTTGTTGTGGTTGGGTCTACACTGACTTGACAGACTGGCTGCATCCCAATCCTCCACCCTTTTCCCGAAGTTTGTAATTGCACACTTCCCGTCACGGATTTAACAATGGTGGAAACTCCCTGCAGCCAACAATTACACCAATCAAATGCTTTTAGATCCATGACAAATGTGTGCAAGTGTAAAGGGGGGGAGAATCTGGGCGGACACACACACACTAGATAAACTGCTTTGCATTTTATTACACAGACTGGCCAAAAACAGTATTGGCCATATACACTGAATAAAAATATAAAACGCAATATGTAAAGATGTGGTCCCATGTTTCATGAGCTGAAATAAAAGATCCCAGAAATGTTCCATATACACATAAACCGTATTTCTCTCAAATGTTGTGCACACATTTGTTTACATCCCAGTGAGTGAGCATTTCTTCTTTGCCAAAATAACCCATCCGCCAGATAGGTGTGGCATATCAAAAAGTTGATTAAACAGCATGATCATTACACAGGTGCACCTTCTGCTAGGGATAATAAAAGGCCAATCTAAAATGTAATGCCACAGATACACTATATATACAAAAGTATAAAATTAGTGGATTCGGTTATTTCAGCCACACCTGTTGTGGCATGTGGGACCTCCGAGTGCTAAAGCGTGTAGTGTGTAACAATCATCTGTCCTTGGTTGCAACACTCACTACCGAGTTCCAAACTGCCTCTAGAAGCAATGTCAGCACAAGAACTGTTCGTCAGGAGCTTCATGAAATGGGTTTCCATGGCTGAGCAGCCGCACACAAGCCTAAGATCACCATGCGCAATGCCAAGCATTGGCTGGATTGGTGTAAAGCTCGCCGCCATTGGACTCTGGAGAAGTGGAAACGCGTTCTCTGGAGTGATGAATCATGCTTAACCATCTGGCAGTCCGACGGATGAATCTGGGTTCAGCGGATGCCAGGAGAATGCAACCTGCCCCAATGCATAGTGCCAACTGTAAAGTTTGGTGGAGTAGGAATAATGGTCTGGGGCTGTTTCCCAAGGTTCGGGCTAGGCCCCTTAGTTCCAGTGAAGGGAAATCTTAATGCTACAGCATACAATGACGTTCTTGACGATACTGTGCTTCCAACTTTTTGGCAACAGTTTGAAGAAGGCCTTTTGTTTCAGCATGAAAATGCCCCTGTGCACAAAGTGAGGTCCATACAGAAATGGTTTGTCGAGATCGGTGTGGAAGAACTTGAATAGCCTGCACAGAGCCCTGATCTCAACCCCATCAAACACCTTTGGTATGAATTGGAACGTCAACTGCGAGCCAGGCCTAATCGCCCAACATCAGTGCACGACCTCACTAATGCTCTTGTGGCTGAATTGAAGCAAATCCCAGCAGCAATGTTTCAACATCTAGCGGAAAGCCTTCCCAGAAGAGTGGAGGCTGTTATAGCAGCAAAGGTGGGACCAACTCCATATTAATGCCCATGATTTTGAAATGAGATGTTCGATGAGCAGGTGTATCTCAAGTTGAGGGAGGGTGTAATTGGCATGCTGACCGCAGGAATGTCCACCAGAGTTGTTGCTAGAGAATTGAATGTTAATTTCTCTACCATAAGCCGCCTCAAGTCGTTTTTGAGAATTTGGCAGTATGTCCAACCAGCCTCACAACCGCAGACCACGTGTATGGCGTTGTGTGGGAAAGCGGTGTGCTGATGTCATTGTGAACAGAGCGCCCCATGGTGGCAGTGTGGTTATGGAATATGCAGGCATAAGCTACAATGAACACAATTGCATTTTATCTATGGAAATGTGAACGCACAGAGATACCGTGACAAGATCCTGAGGCCCATTGGCGTGCCATTCATCCACCGCCATCACCTCATGTTTCATCATGATAATGCACAGCCCCATATCCCATGGACCTGTACACAATTCCTGGAAGCAGAAAATGTCCCAGTTCTTCCATGGCCTCCATACTCACCCATTGAGCATGTTTTGGATGCTCTGGATTGACATGTACGACAGTATCCAGCAACTTCGCAAAGCCATTGAAGAGGAGTGGGACAACATTCCGCAGGCCACAATCAACAGCCTGATCAACTCTATGTGAAGGAGATGTGTTGCGCTGCATGAGGCAAATGGTTGTTACGCAAGATACTGACTCCACGCCCCTGTCCTTTTATTTTTTTAAGTATCTGTGACCAATAGATGCATACCTGTATTCCCAGTCATGTGAAATCCATAGATTAGGGCCCAATGAATTTATTTCATATCAACTAATATCCTTATATGAACTGCAACTCAGTAACACCTTTGAAATTGTTGCATTTATATTTTTCAGTATACTTGTAGCTCATTAAACCATTGGATTTGTCCAAATATACATTGGCTAGCCTACATATTGGATTGTTAACAATAGGCCTGGGGCCATGAAACACTACTGTTGAACAGACTGCTTATCAAATTGAACAAGAGTAACTCACTAATTTCCCTCATCTCCTATAGTAGCGTTGTGTGCGTGTGTTAATTTCCCCATCTCCCATTGTAGCTAATTTCCCTGGGAAGTAAATAAGGCAATAGTGATTAAATCAGTCTACAATTAATTTGATAAGCACATTACGGAGTCAATATACATAAATTACAAAGCATCTGCAGGACAGCAAGTGTAGTTGAAGGCACTTTTACTTTTGGGCAGAAGATTCTATCAGTTGCACACATGCATTGAATTTAAAGCAACAAAAGAACAACTTCCATCAATCATTGACAACAATATGGATTTAAGAGTTACATTTAGTTACTCATGTTATGAAAAATAAAATTGACTTCTTACAAGGGCCTATACATTTGACTTTGGGGAACAGTTAAAATGACAAACCATCAGAGGGAAGTCAAAAGATGAATACCCATAGTTAAAGAAAAACACTGATTTAAAACGTACTTTATAAAACTAAAAGCAGCTAAGGGCAGTTTGACCAACTATTGAGATACAGTAGTGCCCTAAATAAATGGTTGTATAAACATTCTCGATTGCCATTAACTTTAGTTGAACATTAACTTTCAGTTCTTGTCTACTTTGTAAATGCTGGGGTGTATTCATTACGCCAAATGGGCATGACAGCATGCAATCGCTCAGTCCTTGTATTCAGTGTACTTCTTAGACGAGCCATGCACCTTGCTGGCAGGGTATTTCAGCCTATTTAGGACCATTTTGCGCAGCACTGCTTGGGGTAAATCGATATGACATTTCTCGGCCAGCTCAACTAGGTAGATGAGGACGTCGCTGAGTTCATGTGCCAGGTGCTCCCGCTCGGAGTCGGTCCAGCCGGGAAGTCCTTCGGTCACCTCACCACGCCACTGGAACAGCTCGGATACCTCGCCCACTTCTCCGACCATAGCTAGCAGGAGGTTGCGGGGTTGGTGGAACTGGTTCCAGTCTCGCTCGTCCGTAAATTCCGCTTGCATCCGTCGTATGTCTTCGATGGTGGGTTCGGCTGTGAAAGAGAATGTATCGGTTGGGGTTCTTCTCTTAGTTCCATTGTGCTTGGCAGTGTGGATGTCTGCCTCGCCGTTTTCACAGGGTGTTTTTGACTTGCTAGGAGTGCCATTGGCGTGTTTAGCTTCAGATGGGGCCACCGTATCTCCGTTTAGTCCATGCACTCCATCGCCGTTCATTGCTATTGCCTTGTCAATTTTACACCTAACTATTGCACGGATCAACACTTCCTTCGCTGTAAACAACCAACCTTGACAACAATATGAGAACACTCCCGCCACAAAAACGCTGCTCTTGTAGCCGGAAAGTGTAACATAAATCGCCGGAAATTCGAAATATGTGTCGCATTAAATGTGTTGCATTGTGGGGTGTTGGGTTTCCCTAAATGCACTTGCCCTCGGATTTTGTGTGAAACTAAGTTTACTATGACTACAACTACCATAATACCCTAAACAGAAGGGCTAAACATGGCAGGCTCCCCTGCAGGAACGACTGCACTGCTATGTCATTTGAATAAACTAATTGCAATATATTCTCCAACGATTACTTACCAGAGGCACGGTTGGTGTGTGATAAGGAGAATATGTACGTCTGTCTCCCGATGCCGGAGTCAAGCCCAAACAAAACGGAAAAGGTAGACCCACCGAGGGAATGCTAACGTTAGCTAGCTCGCACTAATGTGCACTGTTTGTGTATCGTGTGCGCGCCTGTGCTAGGTAACCACATTCCCTTCCGTGTTTAGACGTCGCAGACATTGCTGTTAGTTAAAAACCTTCATGCAGTTTATTTATAGCTAGTCGTCTGCATGATAGCCTCCTTTTATAAATATATAAATATTGTCCTAGCCCTCTCTCTGCCTTCAGAGCATCCTCACAGGTTGTCTTGACAGGGGTTCTGAATGACTTTGATTAGGTATGATAAAGTTTTGCTGACATGCCGCATTCAAAACAACTGGGCACTCATGACGTCAGGGATATTTAAGTCGGAAAGTCGGAGCTCTAGAAAGAGGCCCCAGTTCCGAGTTGGATGACTGTTCAAATCGATTTTTTTTTCCCAGTCGGAGCTCGTTTTTCCCCAGTTCCCAGTTTTTTTGAACGCACTCAAGGCGGAGATTTCCGAGTTCCCTGTTTTGAACGTGGCAATAAGTCCACCAACAGAACTGTCTAAGGTGCTGCAGTGTAATTAATGACCCACATCTAAACTCCTATAACAGACAACCCTGGCAGTTAGCTATTCATAAGTCCAGTCTATTAGTCCGTTCAGAAAATGAAATCGTGGAGTTGATATGGTGGCCTCCCATTTGTAAGTGTTAATTTCTCTGACTGTGTATGTGTGCTTCTAGTGCTCCCCAGGAGCTGGTAGGTGTGGTGGGTCTGGAGATCCATGCTCAGATCCACTCCAACACCAAGCTGTTTTCTGGCTCCCAGGTCGGGTTCCAGGCTCCACCTAACTCCCTGGTGTCCTTCTTTGATGCCTCTTTACCTGGAACTCTACCTGTGAGTTATCGTGCATCTGATGATAAACATGCCTCATGTCAATAAAGGCTGTTTGTCTATTCGTTGCATAATAATACAGTTGTTGTCCATCCATAACATAATCTGGTCTATGTAACCTAGCCTACAATATGTCAATGTAAGCTAGCCTACAATAGGTCAATGTAACCTAGCCTACAATATGTCAATGTAACCTAGCCTACAATAGGTCAATGTAACCTAGCCTACAATATGTCAATGTAACCTAGCCTACAATAGGTCAATGTACATAGTCATCTGGCCAAGTAAGTTCCTTTCCTCTTCCTCCTCAGGTGCTGAACAGACGATGTGTGGAGGCTGCAGTGATGACAGGTTTGGCCCTTAACTGTACCATCAACAGGAAGTCTCTCTTTGACAGGAAGCACTACTTCTACGCTGACCTTCCTGTAAGTCAACCCCGACCCCATCTTTCCTCCAATCACAAGCAATCGTCAATCACATTTATTTCTAAAGCCCTTTTATTGAATACAGTAACCCGGCCTAAATCACAGAGGAGACAACTTACTCCCCCTTTAATAAGTAGCTCTCATCTGTCAAAGCAGCCATCTCTCCCCAAAGTAACTTTCCCATTTTACTTCCTCCCTGTCCCAGAGCTAGGCTATCATTTAGTAGTGACGAGTCTTGCAAAACCGGCAGAAAGCTTATTGCCACCGATATCTAGGCAAATGACAGCTTCTGTTCCTGCAATCGGTTAGCTGTTAGAAATCAAGTCTCGGCCAAGTGATATTCACCCTCACCTCACCTATTACTGACATTTTATGACCTTGACATCAAGACATGTCATTGGAAGAGTCGAAGAGATTCAATAGCAATTGCCCTACAAAGCCTCCCAAAAAGTTAAATTTTACTTTGGAAAGATGGGCAGCTCTAGCTTAATGTGACCTGTGTAGAAAGAAATGACCCTGGCATTACTCTTGACGAGCTGATGATGAGAAATTGTGGACTGAGAAAAGGATGAATTTGAATAATTTAAGTGCCTTAGCGGTATTATACCATAATGTGACTTTCCACTCTCAAGAAAATGACAGCTTGGAGATTTGTCTGTTACAGTGCAATCCATATCTTTCCTGTATTAGATGAGCGAAGAGTTTAAAAAGCTTTCCTAAACTTTGTCCTAAGGTCAAGGTCATTTCTAATGACCAATAGAGTAGCTTGTGAGGGTTATTTTGTGGGGTCAGGGAATGGATTGTTGATCGTCGGGTTGTTAGTGCAGTTGTCTTAATGTTATGGAATGTCAATATCCTTTCCATTAAGAAATTAACTAGATGACATGATGGCCTAAGTCATTCTAGTTCTTTTGAATGAAAGCATATGATCAACACAAGACCTGCCAAACCTAGATTGTTAGAAGATTGAGGTGTCTTCGAACCCAACAGTCAGATTCATTGGTAATAATGTTATCGTGAGCCTACAGCTGCGTAGTCCTTCCTCACAACAGAGGTAGATTATTGATGTCAAAATCTCTGACGTGTATCCCAGTGGTGAAATCCCAGCACGAAGCTGAAGGATTATTCCCAATTCCCACCTCATTTTGTTTCCCCGTTGTAGATTTTCGGTCCTCTTTGGGTTATGTTAAAACATGCGCTGTTGAAAAGATAGTGCCAGTTAAGATTTAAATGTTCACCATGCCCACAAGTGGTACCAAAGCTTATAAATATGTTTTTGCTTACCCTGTAGACAATACTTGTGTTTTACCAGGCCCGGGAAACAGACAGGGAATAGGGATGGAGAGTAAAAGGCCTGTATTGCATAATGAATCATGCTAATGCGTTAAATTCAGTTGGGAGGGATGTTCATGCTCTCTTCATGATATGTAGAGAGAGAAAATAATAGGCATGATGACTGAAGCATTAAGCAGCACATTCTCTATTAAATAATTTTACTAGCAGCCTATTGAAGTAGAGAGAACGAGGACATAAAAAAAACATGCATTTATTAAGAACACGTGTATGGAGTTGTGCATTATTGATGTGTTCCATGGTTTAATTTCACACAACGAACGCACTGCTGCTCATTACATGATTTATGATGCGCTTGCCTGACCAGCAGCAGGAATGAATTGAAGTGGCAGGCAGATGTTATAACAGCTAGCCTATTCTTAATAACATGCACCAGCAGCTTCACACTAAGCTACTAGCAGATATGCATAATTACACGTTTCTGGAGAGTTTTCTGTGCAGACATTATCCCTGGCGACTATTTAATGACTCTAATGGATCTGTTTGTGGGACGTGGATGTACAGTAGGTAGGCCTAGTTGAATCAAGGGTTGTAGAGGGGAATAGTTTGGTGCATCGAATCATGAATCCGTTGAAGGCAGCTTAGATTCAGTGAACTGAATCTGAAAACGACAAATAGGAGTCTATTTGGAGAGAGAGCTCTCAGGTTTGGATGAACTTTTCTGAACCGACTGAGTGCTTTAATATCAGACTGCTCATTAGGCTTTGGGGCTGGGGTGTGACTAGAAGAGCTTGAAGGACCCAGAGGCTTCCAGTAACAGTTTTTTTTACCACCATTGGTCTGCATCCAACTTCAGCTGCCCTTCATTATACAAAGCACCAACACCTCTTCACTGATTATGCAGGAATTGCAAATGATCCACCATTTTGGTGGGTGCTAAGCTAAATAATGTAGCCTGTGTGTGAACAGCAATGCATACAGTATGCTAACTAGGAGGCACTTGCGCTAATGAATTACATTTGCATTGACACTGACAGAGCTCTATGAGAGAATTGATTATAGAAAGGGAGCAATCCGCATATTTTAATGCTATAATCCTGTATTTCTAGTACACCGCTGAGATAAAATGGAATGTCTCCCGTGGTCTATTATGTTTGTGTTGTTGCCAATGATTGATATGTTGATCAGGTACAGTACAACACACAGATGGTTATGGCTAATTCACTTTTTTCTATCTTTTTTTTTTTGCTCATATTTATTCCTTCCCTTTCTTTTTCTTCGTCGGCATGCCAATAAGTATGATGGATGTTTAGTCTTTTCTAGCGACGGTTGCCCTGGCAACGGGACATAGTGCTACCGTACTCACTTGTGGAATAGCGGCAGCCAGCACAGTGGCTCTTCAGAAATAAAGAACAGATAAAATATTCATTCAGTTCGCTTTTGTGACTTTGAACCCCTCTCAACGAGACAACAATGATATTCCAACCACATAATAATGAGTTGGAGTAACCAGTGTTAGGGGCCTATTATCCTCCCCAAAGTAACTAACTAATGGATGAATCTTAGCTCATGTTTAATGCATGGATGGTATTTTGTTCATAACACTCTTGACCCCTTGAAATATTTAAGGTTATTTCCAAGTTAATTGTAATGGTGAATCGTTGATTATGCAGGCCAAGTTTATTTCGGTATTAACCCCATGTTTTCCTATAGTGTCTATAATATAAATGACTTAATTGTATTATATAGTGGCTGTAATTAAATACCTAAGCCTGGTCCCAGATCTGTTTGCAAGGAGTCCTCTATAGGTAATACCTATATTCGTTGTCATGCCAAATGTCAAGTTTATACAGCATATGAGACCAGGCTATTACATACCTGATAAATGAGACACATTTAGACTGCTGAAGCAAGAACCTTTTCTAGTTGAATGTGTTTCCTCCATCCAGGCAGGCTACCAGATCACCCAACAGAGGCTGCCCATCGCGGTGGATGGCACCCTGACCTACAGTCACCTGGGGGGCCGTAAGAGGAACACGGTGGTCACCAAGAGTGTCAGGATCAAACAGATCCAGCTGGAGCAGGACAGTGGCAAGAGCCTCCACGATGACTACAGGAGCCAGACCCTTATAGACCTCAACAGAGCAGGTAGATGGAGTTTAGCTTCCTATCGGTGTACCTCAACAGAGCAGGTAGATGGAGTTTAGCTTCCCATCGGTGTACCTCAACAGAGCAGGTAGATGGAGTTTAGCTTCCCATCTGTGTACCTCAACAGAGCAGGTAGATGGAGTTTAGCTTCCCATCGGTATACCTCAACAGAGCAGGTACCATAGAGTTCAAACACTCATAGACTCCAAGAAGAGTCTACCGTAGAGCTCCAACTAGTATATACAGATCTAGATAGAACAGGGACTGGCTAGCCAAATCCTATGTAGGCATATGTGGAGTGTAGGTAACATCTCTCTCTCCCTCCAGGTGTGGGTCTGATGGAGCTGGTGATGGAGCCAGACATGAGCTGTGGAGAGGAGGCAGCAGCAGCTGTCAGAGAGATGCAGCTCATACTGCAGGCTCTAGGGACCTGCCAGGGAAACATGGCTGGTGGGGATGACTGCATTGGACACACACACTCACTAATACGCCAGGGAAACATGGCTGGTGGGGAGGCCTGCATTGGACACACACACTCACTAATACACCAGGGAAACATGGCTGGTGGGGAGGCCTGCATTGGACACACACACTCACTAATACACCAGGGAAACATGGCTGGTGGGGAGGCCTGCATTGGACACACACACTCACTAATACACCAGGGAAACATGGCTGGTGGGGAGGCCTGCATTGGACACAGGGGCGCCGTATGGGAGGGAAAAGTTAGGACGATTCTAAGGGCCTGTGACAGACAGGGGCCCTAAAAAATTATTAGAACATTAGGTAAAAAGAAAATATATATTAAATTATTAACATATCATCATTAATATGATATTTTGTTTACAATGTACTAATAAAACTAACGGTTTCTTTTTCTTTTCTTGTTTTTGGCAAAAAGTAAACATACAGAGAGCCTCTGTATTGCCCCCCCCCACCCCCCCTCTATTTACTTTAAATGGTTCGGTCCGGCCCCAAACCAGGCGCGAACGGTACTTGCTAGCAGTGAATTACGAGTGAGGAGTGCCGGTGGAGCCTCATGTCTCAGCTTCCTAAAGAAAAATCTGTCTTCCAAAAATGAAAAGAAAGACAGGAGAGAAAAAATAACCGTATGTCACCCAATTCTTCACAAAGGAAGGTGGGTGTAGTTCGTGAGTGGTGGAAATGAACCTGTTGTCTTAGTCCATAGTTTCTGCTCCCCTGACATTAGTTACTTCATATCTTCACAGAAAATCCTGAGTGTTTATATTTCACTCCTCTTTTAGCCGACATTTAATCAATGCAGGCAAACTTTTAGCAAGCTATTCATACTAAATCAGGTGTCCCTGCCTGATGCCAGGCCCAACAGATGCAGCTTCAGGCTCAGCAGCCCTGTCTCCCCATCCCCATACCCTTGAACCAGCCTTACTCCCACCTGAAGAAGGAGGTGAGCAGCATTGTGTTGAATGACATAATTGCAGGTACTGCAATGCATTGAGGACCGGAATGTGATTATCCAGTCAGGAAAAATCTCACTTGACACAGAGGCAGCCAATATCAGAGCCTTAAAGGAAGAGATGCAGGCTCTTAGAGATGGATGGGAGTCTCTCCTGTCTGAGGCAACACTGATTGCTACGCAAATGGATGTTGTACCTCAATTTAGCAAGGAACACAGCCGCCAGAGGAAAAAGAAGAGATTCCATGATGAGACCTCTCAAGAGGAGACAGTTCAGCACAGTACAGCATCAGTGTTTCAGAACACAGTGTTTTTTACTGCTATGGACAACATCATAAGTGACGTGGACACTAGGTTCCACACCACTGCAAAAATTTTAGAACATTTTCTGCTGTTCTGAAAGTTTGGCAGATTAGTGAGGATAAAGTCCCTTCTGTGTGCCAACCACTGATCATGAAGTATTCCAGAGATCTTACACCTGAGTTTCAAAATGAAGTAAGAGACCTGAACACTGTATATGCTGCCACTTTCCCCCATAACTTGTCCCCTCTTGGCCTCCTGAATGAAATTTGTAAGATCCACCTGCAAAACATTTTTGGAGTGTGCATTGCTTTACGTATATTTTGCACACTACCTGTGACTGTTGCTGGTGGCGAGAGCGCTTTCAGTAAGCTAAAACTGATAAAAAAACTATTTGAGGTCCACTATGTCCCAGGACAGGCTTTGCAGTCTTGCCATGCTGTCCATTGAAAGTCAGTTAGCTAGAAAGCTGGACTTCAATGACTTGATCAGTGCTTTGCTAGCAAGAAGGCTCGGCGCTGGGCTCTTGGTGAGTAAGGCTGAGCAAGGACCAGTGATAACTGTTAAATGGCATGGCTATGGATATTGGATCACTACACACATGATGCCCACAGGCTGAGAACAAGACTGAGAACAGACTGAGAACAAGTTATATCTCAAAGTAATGGCTGGATTGCCATAACATTTGTTGTGCACAATCAAGACCCCAAGAATTTTACCATTAAAATTACATTTAGACTGTAAAAGATGGCCTTTAGCACATTTCTTATAGAGGGTATCAGTCTTGCATCAAATAGTGAATTCCACTGTATGCAGAATGTTGCATGCATGTCTGCACAGTGTTATATTATCACAGCTCACTGTCAGTAAATATCCTACAGTAAATATTGGACGACAAGAGAGTTGCAAGCCAGCAAAGGTAGAGTTATTTAAAGCTTTGAATGGTTCGATTGGCTTCTGGAGGTGTGTGGTTACAGCAATTGCGCGGGGTTGGTGTGGCTGGTGGTGGTGGGGCCCAATGTGATATCTTTTCATGGGGCCCAAAATCCCTGGCGGCGCCCCTGATTGGACACACACTCACCAACACACCAGGGCTGTCTCATACCTTCTCTCTTTCTATAGAGGGCCAGCTGAGAGTGGATGCCAATGTGTCCGTCCACAGACCTGGGGATCCTTGGGGCATCAGGACTGAGGTCAAGAACATCAACAGTGCCCGCAACCTGGCCAGGGCCATAGGTGAGTGCTGCAGAGGTCTTTTCACAATACTGAGCCAAACCAGAGAGGCGAAGTGAGAAGCTCCACTCGCGTCAATCTGTCCACGTGAGAATACGGCGATAAGTACACCAAGTGGGGATTGTTTTTGCTTGGAGGTCTATGAGAGAGTGTCAGATCTGGTAAGAAAAAAAATGTGATAGCAAATTTTCTAAGTGAGTCGTATTTGACATAATGTTTAGATTTTTACGAATGTACTGATATACACTACATGACCAAAAGCATGTGGACACCTGCTCGTCGAACATCTCATTCCAAAGTAATTGCTATTAATATGGAGTTGGTCCCCCCCGTTTGCTGCTATAACAGCCTCCACCCTTCTGGGAAGGCTTTCCACTAGATGTTGGAACTGCTGCGGGGACTTGCTTCCATTCAGCCACAACAGCATTAGTGAGGTCGGGCACTGATGTTGGGCGATTAGGCCTGGCTCACAGTCGGCGTTCCAATTCATACCAAAGGTGTTTAATGAGGTTGAGGTCAGGGCTCTGTGCAGGCCATTCAAGTTCTTCCACACCGATCTCGACAAACCATTTCTGTATGGACCTCGCTTTGTGCAAGGGGGCATTGTCATGCTGAAACAGGAAAGGGCCTTCCCCAAACTGTTGCCACAAAAGTGGAAGCACAGAATCGTCTATAAGCGTTAAGATTTCCCTTCACTGGAACCGAGGGGCCTAGCCCGAACCATGAAAAACAGGCCCAGACCATTATTCCTGTTCCCACAAACTTTACAGTTGGCACTGCAATGGGGCAGGTTGCGTTCTCCTGGCATCCGCCAAACCCAGATTCGTCTGTCCAGCGAATGCGTTTCCACTTCTCCAGAGTCCAATGGCAGCAAGCTTTACACCACTCCAGCCGATGCTTAGCATTGCACATGGTGATCTTAGGCTTGTGGATTTCCATGGCCGTGCGGCTGCTCGGCCACAGAAACCCATTTCATGAAGTTCCTGACGAACAGTTCTTGTGCTGATGTTGTTTCCAGAGGCAGTTTGGAACTCGGTAGTGAGTGTTGCAAATGAGGACAGACAATTTCTACGCGCTACAGCACTCGCCGGTCCCATTCTGTGAGCTTGTTTGGCCTACCACTTTGCGGCTGAGCCGTTGTTGCTCCTAGACATTTCCACTTCAAAATAACAGCACTTACAGTTGACCGGGCTCTCGCAGGGCCGAATTTTGACAAACTGACATGTTGGAAAGATGGCATTCTATGACAGTGCCATGTTGAAAGTCACTGAGCTCTTCAGTAAGGCAATTCTACTGCTAATGCTTGTCTATGGAGATTGCATGACTTTGTGCTCAGTTTTATACACCTAATTTGAAGGGGTGTCCACATACGCACGTGGCATCTCAGCAACTTTGAGAAAACAATTTCATATTGGAGTTGTCTATTGTCCACACGTGTATCTGCCTGCCTTTCCGCCTTTGCGACAACGACTCCCATTGTTAGGGCAGAGACAAGACCATCTCGTCATTATATAGACTATATTATAGAGTATCTCTGGCCAAACTGAGCCTAGCCAAACCAAGCTGTATTGAACTTGCCTGGTTAAAGCCTTCACCATAGTTGCTGGAACCGTGCTGAAAAGGACAATGTAAATAGACATTATCTGAGCCAGAACAGTTTGGTTCAAGTTGGTATAATAGTGTGAGAAGGGTACATCCTCATTGTCATTGGTGGGGGTTAGTGGAGGTACTGAAGTGAAGCGGTCACAAACCAGTGGGTCTGGAATGAGCTAGTTGGATGAGCACTCAGGGAAATATAGACACACACACACAGAAAGAGAGAAAAAGAGCGAACAGCATGGAATCTTTTTCATGGGCTGCCATCTTTCTGAAACAGTCGTCTGATGAAGGGCTGTGTAATTATGCGTGCACTGCAAGTCAAACTGGGAGTCAAAGATTACAGACACCATGAGGCATAAACACACACTCACACAGAAATGAGGCACACACACACACACACACACACACACACACACACACACACACACACACACACACACAACCGGTCTTATGTCTTCGCCTGTGTGAATGTTCTCTCAGACTACTCAGTGAAGTAACTGCTAAAACTTCCCCTTGTCTCAACTTCATACGTCTTTCCATGATTTGTTCTTTCTGAGTTGTTTTATCCCTGAAGGTAGTCGTCACTCTCTCTGCCCACACGAATCAGAGAAACAGGCTTTCTGTTGACAGGAACTGAAGACGGAAAGGCTTCTGAAGAGACGTTTAGTGTAGAGGGATGGTTAATATTGACTAGAAAGCATGAGGCATACCCACACAAACTCAGGAAGATATAGAATACAACTTTATTGACCATTTGTTTCAGTAAACAACTGAGCACACACAGTCTGTATGCCTAACTTAGGCTAAATTGGCTTTCTACAGAACAATAGATTTCCCATCAACACTAATTCCACTTCTACAGAGTTGCCCATCAGACTTTTTCTTTTCTCTCCGACTACTGGAGACAGTGGAGAGTCGTAGGGGCCATTGAAATTCTTCACCAGGAGCAGCAGACCATTAACAGTGCGTGTGATACGAAGTGACTTGGCCGCTTGCATTATTTATCCCAAGAGTAGACTTCCATTTTAGCTTAGTGCAGAGAAGTGATAAAGAGTTTTTAGAAGTCAGAACTCCAGATAGTCGTTTGTCACCAGAGAACTAATGTAGCAGCAGTTAGGAGACCTCAGGCATGGCCATGTGTCAAGGCAGATGTTGGGAGCATCTAACACCGTGCCAGTTGGCTGGATGCTTGCTTCTGATCAGGCCTGGTGTGTGTGTGTCTAATGTGTGTGTGTCTAATGTGTGTGTGTCTAATGTGTGTGTGTGTATTTTCATCAACAGACTATGAGATCCAGAGACAGATGGTTGTCCTGGAGAGCGGCGGCACGGTGCAGAACGAGACACGGTCGTTTGATGGCAAGACTGGGTAAGAGGCTTATAGAACCAACCCTCGAACCAAGTCAAGCCGACAAGTCCCATTACGTTACAGTGAGAGCGTTGCTGATAACATGTCAAAAATGTCTATTGACTAAGAATATGATGCTTCACAGGATAAGGTACAATATACACATGATGCATCTCTTCAGGGTTTTAATAGTTATTTGGGTCAGATATTCACCCCCCCCCCCCCGCGCCATAATTCAACACTGTATTCCCATCTCCAGTGTGATGTTGGATCTCAAGACATTCTCTCTTCTGAGGTTGATTTGAAACCGTTTTAGTAACTAAGGATGATGAATGAGGCCACTTGGAGTCAGTCAGGGTCTGGTGTTGTGGACCAGCGTGCTAGCGAGGGTTGTAAAGCCCATGAAATGAGCTGCTCTTCACACAGCTGGGGCCTGCCTCTAATGCGCAGGTTAGCGTTTTTCCTCATGAATCTTGTACTGGAGGCAGCTCTGCAGAGCGGTCAATAGCTGGCACAGCCACAAAATCTGACTTTAAACCTAACCCTAACCCTAACCTTAACCACACTGCTAATATCCTGATGCCTAACCCTAACCTTGAAGAACAAAAAGCCAATTTTGACTTTGCAGCTGGCCAATCTAAGGCGAGTGTGTGTGTGTGTGTGTGTGTGTGCGCGTGCGCGCATTGGGCCTGACAGAGTGTGTTTTACAGCAAAGGCCCACAGCTCTGTCATGGTCCAGAAATACACAGAATGACTGGGGGCCCCTCACCTCACACCTGTGGCCCTCGCCCATAGTTACAGCCTCTTCAACATGAACAATCTGTCGTAGTAACTGTTATAACGAGCGAACCATTATACAGTACCTCAAAGCCATAACACGTGTCTCTCTGTTTTACAGTCACACCATTCCAATGAGAGACAAGGAGGGCCTTCAGGACTATAGGTGAGTGCGTCTCATATTCACTTCAGTATGTTCGAGCAGCACAGCCTCCAGCATGGTGTGTGGTATTATACGATCACCACTGCTGTGTGGCCTGCATGGAGAGAAGAGGGGGAGCGAGAGAGGAGAGAGGTGATTGTGGCTAGGGGCCCAGTAGATGGACATGCCGATAAACATGTGCCACCCCGCGGCCCTAACGTATCAGTTAGCAAGAATTGTGACGGAGAGGAAGCGTGCGACGCAGTCACACAAGTGTATGTGTGTGTGTGTGTTTTGTGTGTAGAGGAGACAGCCCTCAGTCTGACCGCGTGGCACTGTGCCATCTAAGAGGCCTGCAGAGATACAGCCAGCACTCAGCTCTTATCTTTCCCTACTGCTGATAACAGCTCCCTCTCTCTCTTCTCTTATCTCACTCCTCCCTCTCTTTCTCGCTCCCTCTCTCCTCTGTTGTCTTTAACCCTGCTCGCTCTGGGTGCTCCCTCTGTCACACCTGCACTCCCACCTCTCCTCTCTCTCCCACCTATCCTCTCTCTCCCACCTATCCTCTCTCTCCCACCTCTCCTCTCTCTCCCACCTATCCTCTCTCTCCCACCTCTCTTCTCTCTCTTACCTCTCCTCTCTCTTCTCTCTCCCCCTCCAGGTTCATGCCGGAGCCCAACCTGCCTCCTCTGATGGTGTACGAGGCGTGCTCTACAGCCCCCCCTGGTGTTGCCCCCAGCCAGTTGGTGGTTCTGGAGGAGGTGAGGGAGAGGCTGCCGGAGCTGCCCAGCGTCAGGAGGCAGAGGCTGGTGGAGACCTACGGCATCCTCCCCGAACACAGCTTCACCCTGGTGGTGAGTGACTACTACAGTATGTAGGTGTGTCTGTTAACGTCCAACTGAGCAAGTTCATTTTAGTAGATGGTAGTTAGGTTTCTCCCTCCATCTCTCTGGCTTTCATCTTCTGTGTTCCTGTCTGTCTTTCTCCCTCCCACTTTCTGGCAGTCGTTTCTTCTCCCCCTCTTCCTTTATCTCTCCATTGTACACTGTCCCTCACTGTCTCTCAATTTAATAACTACCCAAAGTAACCTATTCTTGCACAGCCAGTTACCCTGTCTGCACTTCTGCCTCTGTCTAGCAAGGCGCAGTAGATTGTTGTATATACTGTATTATTGAGTGTGTTTCATTGGGTCTCCTGTTGTAGAATGAGGACGGGCTGATGGACTACTTTGAGGCCGTCGTCAGGGAGACCAAGGCTGGGCCGAGAAAGGTGATTGGCTGGGTGATGAACGAGCTGCAGGGCCTCCTCCATCAACAGAACCTGAGTGTCAGCCAGAGGTGAGACACTCAGTCGTCCTCTTCCTCATCCTCTTCCTCTGTGTCCTACTCTAGCCTCATTCAATCTCTTTCTCCTCTCCACCTCATCCCTATCATTCTTCCTCTACATCCTTCATCTTGTTTCGCCCTCTTCTTCCTCCCCCCCGGAACTCCTATCATGTGTCTCTCCTCCTCTTCCTCCTCCTCCTCTGTTCTACTGTTTCAGTCTAGTGTTGACTTCAAACCCCGTGTTGAAGATCCTATCTCAGGATCCAATACCTTGGCTTGACGGAGGCCTGAAGTCATTTACATACTGGAAGCATCATATATGTGCTTTTTCCCTGCGATGTTTCCTATCGATCTTCATGTTGGTACCTTCCATTTATTACTGTGGCAGGCTGTAAATGTGAATAGAGAATATATCTGGGTAATAAGCTGTGTTTTGAGTTGTTTTTATATATTACTGTTTTTATCCTACACTCCAGACTGTTCTAAGACTGTGATCAAACAGAGTAAAGTATGATGTGTTTGTTTTGTCTTTGTCTGATAACTAGTGGATGGGTGGGTGTTTGTGCCTTTTGTCATTTTGAAAAAAGCGAGTGGATTTTGACTGTGTGTGGATTCATGTGTTTGTTGTTTGTTTTGCCATATTTCCGTTCATAACTCAGTCAGTGTGTATGTGACTGTGTGTCTCTGACTCTGGGATTCGTGACCGCACTGATGATCATGTGCCCTGTAGGTGGCACTGGGCTGTCAC
Organism: Hucho hucho; assembly: GCA_003317085.1. Taxonomy (NCBI): domain Eukaryota; kingdom Metazoa; phylum Chordata; class Actinopteri; order Salmoniformes; family Salmonidae; genus Hucho; species Hucho hucho. Next base: position 530,566 of record QNTS01000275.1, read on the forward strand.
AGAGAGAGACGGGGCCAAATAGCCTCTCATTATAAGCACAGTGACTCCGGGGTAGATAGACACCGTCACACAGGAGAGGATAGACTGGGTCTAATGACTTCTCCTGTGCTTTCTCTCTCTTCCTTCTCTTCTCTCTCGCTCTGTCTCTCATATCTCTCTCTCTCTCTCTCTCTCTCTCTCTCTCTCTCTCTCATATCTGTCTCTCTCATATCTGTCTGTCTCTCTCTCTCTCTGTCTTTGCTCCCTCTCTCAGTCCGATCTCTCCTCAAGCTCTAGCCCAGATACTGAATCTCCAGGAGAATGGACAAATCTCTTCTTCTATCGCCAAGCAGGTGAGAGAGAACAAAATGGCATAACATCCAAAACGTTTAATGCTAAGTTCATATGTGTTACTACACTGAGTGTACAAAACATTATGAACACTTTCCATGACACAGACTGACCAGGTGAAAGCTATGATCCCGTATTGATGTCCCTTGTTAAATCCACTTCAATGAGTGTAGATGAAGGGGAGGAGACGGGTTAAAGAAAGACTGTTAAGCTTTCAGAGGGTGTAGGATCAAGACAATAGATTTAAGTGCATTTGAACGGGGTACGGTAGTAGGTGCCAAGCGCACTGGTTTGAGTGTGTCAAGAACTGCAAAGCTGCTGGTTTTTTTCACACTCAAAAGTTTCCCATGTGTATCAAGAATGGTCCACCACCCAAAAGACATCCAGCCAACTTGACACAGCTGTGGGAAGCGTTGGAGTCAACATGGGCCAGCATCCCTGTGGAACGCTTTCAACACCTTGTAGTGTCCATGCCCTGATGACTTTTAGATGTTCTGAGGGTAAAGGGGGGTGCAACTCAATATTAGGAAGGTGTCCTTAATGTTTTGTACCCTCAGTGTATATTATATCATTTTCAATTGGGGTTTAACCTGAGTGTTTCATTGGTCCATACAGGTTTTCCAGGAGCTGTGGAAGACCCCAGGTAAAACGGCCCAGCAGATCGTCAAGGAGCATGACCTGGGGATGGTCAACGACAGCACAGAGATCCACAGGATTTGCCAGAAGGTGGTGGACTCACACCCAGACCAGGTGAGGCCTCCCTGGGCAAGAGCTGCCACAATGAGGGCAGGTAGTTTGCCCCTGGTGATGCGTTGGGCAGACCACACCACCCTCTGAAGAGCTCTGCGGTTAGGGGCGGTGCAGTTGCCGTACCAGGCGGTGATACAGCCCGACAGGATGCTCTCAATGGTGCAGCTGTAAAAGTTTGCGAGGGTCTTAGGGGCCAAGCCGAATTTCTTCAGCCTCCTGAGGTTGAAGAGGCGCTGTTGCACCTTCTTCACCACACTGTCTGTGTGGGTCGACCATTTCAGATTGTTAGTGATGTGCACGCCGAGGAGCTTTTCACCTTCTCCACTAAGTTCGTGTCTCCAGAAGTCCACGATCAGATCCTTCATTTTGTTGCCGTTGAGAGAGAGAGAAGTTATTTTTCTGGCACCACTCCTCCAGGGCCCTTGGAGGGTAAAGGCTCATCGACTTTTTGCTAATAGCCAGTCTTGATAGAATTCTGTTGATGATCAATAAATGAAATACAAAAGTAAGTATTTGTGACTTACGCTGCTGTTACTGTTCCCCCTACAGGTCCAAGCCATCCGCGGTGGGAACAAGAAGGTTCTGAACAAGCTGATGGGTCTGGTCCAGAAGGAGACTAAAGGCAGGGCTGACCCAGTCCTGGTACGGGCTATCCTGGAGCAGAAGACCTCCTGAGGACTAACTTACACTGTCTGTGGCCACCTTGACTGCCTCAACCTTTAGATGCCTGGTGGAATATCAAACTGGTCCAAGAGGCAGCAAGCATGACATCCCTATGGCTTCATCATAGTTATCATGTCCTCTGGTCAAGAGGATTATTGTTGCTAAGTCAATGGTCTGTCATGTTGTCTTCTGGCACCGTAACCGCCTTTGAAGTTGTTGCAGTTGTATTGTAACTTTATTTGTGTACATAAATATATTCTAATTCCTAATTCTCATTTGGAGTGTGCACACTTATCCCCTCTAAAACTGTCAAGAGAATGGGATGGCATACACATCTTCCATGATAATCACACTTTTTTCTGGAACACTCTGAACCCACCAATGGCAGAACACAGTTAATAAATGTATGGCCCATTACCAGGCAGTTTGGGAGTCGTCCCAGAAGTCATCTTGCTGCTTTTATCACTGTCCTCTGGCAGCACTGGAATGAATCAGGAGAGCAACAGGACAGAAGTACTATATGCAATGCATCTCCTCCTGATACTCCCTCCAAAATGGATCGGATTAGGAATGATTTAGAGGTCAGTGTTCAGTCAGAGGGGAGAGAGGAAGTAGTCATGAGTAGTGAGCGCCCCCTTGTGGCTGTCAAGTGAAGGAGATACAAACTAACCTGCAGTACTGAGACATTGGCCTTTTCTCTATCCTTTAGCCTTCTATGCTTGGCTCTCTAGAGTTAGCCATCTATTTTACAGTCAGATGACTTGAATATTGGGTTTTGTCAAATCACGCGGTAATTCAATACTGGTTGGCTGTGTGCATGTGACTTCAGTTTGGTAACGTAGGTAGTTGCCTCCCATTCATCCCCTTTGTTTCTATTGAATGCCGTATGTAGTGACCTATATAAGAGGTATTGTACATAACACAATTGGACTTCTTGATAAAAAAAGAGGGTTTTGTGGCTGGCTGCTGTTTGAGTGCCTGTGAAGAAGACCTAGTTTTGAACAGAAGCTGGGTCACTGGATGAATGGCTGTCAGAAGCCCTGTTTATACCTGCTGTTAACATTCGTCCTGGTCTTGTCCGTTTACACTTAGATCTGATCACAATGCGTCTTTTAATCATCCAAAACTGTGGGCACAATCAGAATTGGACAAGATCAGGACAAAGGCTGCATGTTAGAACCAGGTATGAACAGGGCTAGAGGGGGGAATTGTTTACTAAATGAGGCCAGTGGAGTCCACTGAACAAACCATTGAAAACAACCACTTCTGGGCAAAAGAAGAGGAAGTAAAAATGTGTTTTCCCTGTGTTTTGCATTTCACTTTACCTTTGCCGAGGTAAAGCTCAAATAGACATTTGGGTAGAGAAGCTGTCAAGTCAAAACATGACAATCAAATATCTCTTCTTCAATAAAAACGTATTATAAAGAATACACTAATACATGTTGGACAAGAGATGTCTTTATTAAAATAATCATTCCTTGGAACCTCTGACTTTAATGACAGAAGAATACATACTGGAGTAACCTGACAAGGCCTTGGTCATCGCTGACATCTAAAATGGATGCTAATAGTTGTAGAAAGGGAGAAACTAGACTACTTCTCTTTGGAATGACCTCTGCACAACTGAAGAGAACTGTGCCTCTAAATTTGGTTGAAATAAATGTGCTCCACACAACATTCTACTACAACAAAATATGGAGTACATCACCAAATTTAGCAATGGCAAGAAATGATGCGTTCCAGAACTGTCCATCGGTCCAATTTGTGGACTAGTTCTAGCAGACAGTGGTATATTTTTGACTTTGCAGCTGCATCCACATTCATCCCCTGGGTCATGTTCATTAGGATGCACCGTAGGAAAAGGTTTCGTAACAGAAAACAAAAAAAGAGCATTTCTAATTGGATAAGCTCAGTTTTATGCCTACTGAACATGACCATGCTTAGCCCAGAGTAGACACTGTAAGCAACAGGAAGAAATTCATTCAAAATTCAGGCACCAATTTTTAGGTAGTTCTTCCCTAACATACCGATTTAATAGGGACAGGCATTGTAACAAAATGTCTCCTTGTTTGAAATCTAAAACCTTAAAAAGATGTCAATTAAAATGAAGGCTATTTATTTGTTGCTAATGGTAGACCATGTCTTAGTCTGGAATTCAAACTTAAACAATGGTGAAATGGAGCATATCAGCTGGGATTTCAGGCTACCCATGTCTTCCTGGGAGAGTTGGCCAACACTCAATGCTAAAATGAATGTGCCAAATCATCAATGAACCAACCAACAGTGATGTACTCCAATTTTCCCAACTTGACTCATAAAAACATACAAGAAACATGCATTCCCTAATACAGCAATGAGAAGACAGAACAACTCAAGTTACAACTTCTGTGAAAAAATATGGCAATAGAACCTCTCTCTACAAAACAGTTCCATTATTGTGACATTGAGTACATTATGTATTAAATACCCAACCCCATCAGAAAACAAAACACAATAAAGTACTCTTGTACCTCAAATATCAATAATGATTTGCATAGTGTGCTGCTTCTTTGATTTTTTCCCCCCAATTATATACATAAAGTACTAGAACAAGGCTAAGACATTGAGGGCTTCCCAAACGGCACCCATTACCCCATATAGTGCACTACTCTTGATTTATATGGTCAAAAGTAGTGCACTACATAGGAAATAAGGTGCTGTTTTGGACACAAACATTGAGTGCATCACCCTGATATGGAAAGCTCCTTTTAGAGAGATATCATTATAAATAATGTGCATTCAGTGGACAGGACCTGGTGCACCATGGGAAATGGAGTTAGCCACAGCATTGAGAATTGATGTCAGAAGAACCCAGTGTCCTTAAGTACACCCCTACATTTAAAAACATCACCTTCTAACTTGAATGTGCATTGAAAACATAACATCATTGAAATATGTATATTGAACAAAGAAAGTATTTGATTTAAGGTATTTAGTGACACAGAAACCTGTTTTGTACAGTGAGCCTGATAGTCTAAGTTACTAGGCCTCTCCTTCAGCCAAGAGTTTTGAACAACAACGACCACCAGATACATAACATTAGTGAATGCCATGGTCTACACCAACTCATAAAGTAAGTATGAGATGAATGGGACTCCCACTAGCATCCCACTTTTGACACCAACGCGCTAACCAGTAGAGTTTAGAGTGGTGCTGCTAGGGTACTCGTTACTGCTACCCCGTGTTTACAGCCAAGTTAGCGTTACTCATTGTGTATTTATTATTACCTTCATTATTACAGGTTTTACTTTTCTATTATTTCTTTATTTTCTTTCTCTCTGCATTGTTGGGAAGGGCATGTAAGTAAGCACTTCACTGTTAGTCTACACCTGTTGTTTACTAAGCATGTGACGTATAACATTTGATTTGTGATGAATACTCCGCAGGGAGAGATGCTGAAAAATAGGCTCCTGATTGTTTCCAGTACAGGATGCAATCCCAGGGTGTCAACACGGCACCACCAGAGATTTCGGTAAGGCCACATATAAGTCCCCATTGTATGGTGGCCATCACTACAAGACAATTAGAGCTGGTCACTAGAGAGGCTGTTGCTACCAGAGCAGTACACTGACATTTATGAATGCAATATTGTACATCTAAAAGCCTAAAGGGACAGATTATGTGTCCTTTGTGTATCATTAACTTCCCATTGTTCCATTCAGCGTGTTCCATTCTATTCAGTCTTTGGTCGATTAGCCCCAAGCTTCCATTTCAACATTCTTATTGGTTGGTGCAGGGGTTCCAAAGGCTTGAAGTAGGTCAGTACTTTCCAGTAATTATAAATCACATGACCTGCTCCTTGGATGTGACATAGGCCTATGCATACAACTCTCTGAGGGCAGAACCATATACACATGAGTCTGTCTGAGGGTATCAGCTGCAAATGCATCAAATGGGTGACAGATTCCTGTAAGTTATGTGTTACTGTACATCAGAGCCCGCCATTTTTATATATTGGTTTGGAAAAATATATTAGCCTCAAATATATATATATATATATAACCCAATTTAAAAACTACCTCAGGGAGAGAGATAAAAGACGAGTGAATCAACCCAAGAGGTTTAGTCTTCTTCATCAAGAAGTGTTGGAAAACATGAAAAACTTTCAGTCTTTTTAAAACGTTTAAAAATGACCCGAGTGGACACAACAGGTCAGGGACAGACACTCACTCCTTCCCTGTGAGACAATGTTACCATAACATTATTAAAACATTATAATAATGTTATTAAAACATTATTACAATGTTATTATATCGTTACTCCTCCATAGGGACGTGCGATAGTATTGAGTGCTCCTGCGCAATGGCCGCCAGTTCTTTGAGGAACTCTGTGAAGAGGACGGTAGCGAAGACCTCGGTCCTGGCCAGGGAAATGGTCTTGGGCTGGGAAGGAGGAGAGCTCTTCATCATCCTTCCTGCCACCAGGGGGGAACAATCTCGGCTATCTCCACTGTTTGTATCTGTGGAGGATAAGTAAATAGAGGAAAAATACAACATTAGTAATAGTAGCATTTAACTGCAGTTGGACGTAGCAAGCTCATGTTAGTCCACTTGACACAAGAAATTCTCCCTTTATATCAGTTTCATTTTCCTTTTTAAATCTCATGCAATCTCATACCAATACATTCCTTGCTCAGAGAGAAAGCTCTCAGATAAAATGGTGGGGAGAAACCATTGGGAATGCAGTAGACTAGAGAAGTATGAGAAGAAGAACGTCAGGAGGACCTGAGTTGTTTCTCCAAATCAAATCAAATCAAATTGTATTTGTCACATATACATGGTTAGCAGATGTTAATGCGAGTGTAGCGAAATGCTTGTGCTTCTAGTTCTGACCATGCAGTAGTATCTAACAAGTAATCTAACAAATTCACAACAACTACCTTATACACACAAGAGTAAAGGAATGAATACGAGTATGTACATATAAATATATGGATGAGCGATGGCTGATCGGCGTAGGCAAGATGCAGTAGATGGTACGAAGTACAGCATATACATTTTGCAGCATATACAATTGCAGCATTGCTGCAATGCTTCATGACCAAGCTGAATATATTCTCCAAGTCCTCGAGGAGGAACCGAACACAACACAAACTAAGCACAGATACAGTTTTAATCTTTCAGTGGTGCTTCATTGCATTGCAGCGATTAGAAACAGTGTTACTGCTTGGCTCATGACTGGTCTTATGATCTAGGATATTGCCTCAAATCCTCTGGAAGCTTTGCCTGTATCTATTCTAATCTCAATGACCTGGCTATCTATGGCTATTGGCTACAAAACAGACCTAAATTACATTCTAATGATGGTCATAGGATAGCTCACAATAAAACTCAGAATTCAACATTGAACAACGTCTATTCAAACAAAACATTTATACTACCAGTAAGTAACAGTACACAGTTATAAGGTTGTTACGAACACTATGTATCCTGGCAGGGAAGCCATTACGTTAGCTTCAGAACATCTTTACTAACATGGAACCGGATATGTAGGAGAATTGTGGGTACTGTAGTCAATCAAGTCTCACCTTGACCCTTGAGTGAACTCTCCCTGGCCAGGAGGCAGTGCTGGGCGGAGGTGATCATCTCTGGGAAGTCCTTCTTGGTCGAGGCCTGCTGCTCTATCTGGTTCTTAAGGGAGGCTAGTACCTGATATGGAAACACATATATAGTAACATCAGTAGAACATCAGACAGGAATAGAACAGTAGGCATTTTTAAGGGAAATACAGTGCATTCAGAAAGTATTCACACTTGTTGTGTTACAAAGTATGGATTTAACGGTCATTTTTTGTCAACGATCTACACAAAATACTCTAATGTCAAAGTGGAAGAAAAATTCTAACATTTATTAAAACATTTATGAAAAATAAAACACTAATACATCTTGATTAGATAATTATTCACCCACTGAGTCAATACATGTTAGAAACACCTTTGGCACCAATTACAGTCTCTAAGAGCTTTACACAGCTGAATTGTACAATATTTGCCCATTATTATTAAAAATATTATTCAAGCTCTGTCAAGTTGGTTGTTGATCATTGCTAGAAAGCCATTTTCAAGTCTTGCCATAGATTTTCAAACCGATTTAAGTTAAAACTGTAACTCGGCCATTCAGGAACATTCAATGTCGTCTTGGTAAGCAATGCCAGTATAAATTTGGCCTTGCGTTTTAGTTTTTTTTCCTGCTGAAAGGTGAATTAGTCTCCCAGTGTCTGTTGGAAAGAAGACTGAGTCAGGTTTTCCTCTAGGACTTTGCCTGTGCTTAGCTGTATTCCATTTCTTTTTACCCTAAATTCTCCCTAGTCCTTGCCGATGACAAGCATTCCCATAACATGATGCAGCCAACACAATGTTTGAAAATATGAAGAGTGATACTCAGTCATGTGTTGTGTTGAATTTGTCCCAAACAAAGCTTTGTATTCAAGGCAAAAATATCCTTTCTTTGCCTCATTTCTTGTCTTGTTGCAAACAGAATGCATGTTTTGGAATATTTTTATTCTGTACAGGCTTCCTTCTTTTTACTCTGTCATTTAGGTTAGTATTGTGGAGTAACTAACTACAATGTTGTTGATCTATAATCAGCTTTCTCACATCACAACCATTAAACTCTGTAACCGTTTTAAAATCAGCATTGGCCTCATGGTGAAATCCCTGAGCAGTTTCCTTCCTCTCCGGCAAATGAGTTAGGAAGGACGCCTGTATCTTTGTAGTGACTGGGTGTATCGATACACCATCCAAAGCCTAATTAATAACATCACCATGCTCAAAGGGATATTCAGCATCTGCTTTTTAAAATGTTATCTACCAATCAATGCCCTTCTTTGCGAGGCATTGAAAAATCTCCCTGGTCTTTGAATCTGTGCTTGAAATGTATTACTCGATTGAGGGACCTTACAGATAATTGTATGTTTGGGATAGTCATTCAGAAATCCTGTTAACCACTATTATTGAACACAGAATGAGTCCATTCAATTTATGTGATTTGTTAAGCCCATTTTTACTCCTGAACTTACTTAGGCTTGCCATAACAAAGGGGTTGAATACTTAGACTCAATACATTTCAGCATTTCATTTTTTATTAATTTAAAAAATGTTCTACTAACAAAACTCCACTTTGATATTATGGGGTATTTTGTGTAGATCAGTGACACAAAATCTCAATTGAATCCATTTTTAATTCAGGCTGTAACACATCAGAATGTGGAAAAAGTCAATGGGTGTGAATACTTTCTGAAGGCACTGTAGCTGCCAGAGCACAGAAAGTACAGGATAAATATTGTATCAAAGCTACATGAGGTAGTCTCGTTCAGCTATCCTGCCATTGAAACAAGATGATGGATCAAGAAGATAACCATGCTGAATTGTTTTAATGTACACACAAAACATTTTATTGTTCTATTGAAAAGAATGAATCCAAATCATTGCATTTCCACAGCGCAAGGTGCCTTATCAAAGAAAGTTTACATTTGTCTGACTGAATTAAGCCAACAGGCTTTACGTACTTGATGCGAAGAGTATTGCTATGTACACTATCAGGTGTAAAACGGGTAGCTTTTGCATAAAAGCATCTCACACGATTGAAAACAAAACCAGAGCCATAAACCAGACAAAACGGACATTAAGCAAGACAAGACACACTGATGATGAGAGAACCAAACCGCATTCATCTCCATGACAAACAATCCAGCTCTTTTAATCTGGACCCTAATGAAAATGAAGTACCCAGTGTTTGTACGTCAACAACTCGCCATCCCCTTTCATCCCCATCCAAACATTCCCTTTAATGCAAGCTTTCAAACGGCCCCATTCCATTTTGATGTACTTGTTTACACATCCTCTATTCAATTATGCATGAATCAGCCAGCAGGAGAGAAAAACACTGTGTTAAAGTCTCACTAGACTTGTTTCACAGCCATTTTGAACTCTGTTTTCATTGCCACGTTAAGTGTACGCCCGCTCATAGGTTGCATCCCAAATGGCACCCTATCCCCTATATAGTGCACTACTTTTACCCAGGGTCCATAAGGCTCTGGTTAAAGGTAGTGCACTACATAGGGAATAAGGTTCCATTTGGGACACAGCCATAGTATTCATAATCTCCTCTCTAATTAATACTATTCATAACAGATCCCTCCTCTCAAACTTCTAACAGGTTGTCTGGTTGTTTCAGGAGTCTCCAGAGGTTTAAACAGCTTAGAGCGGTGACGGAGAAAAGCAAACCGTTTTTTTGGGGGGACGGGACGGTTTTACACCTCTAATGCTTACTAAATGGAGCGGAGTGAAATGTTTACTAAGAGAGAGTTGTGTCTCTCTTTTGAGTAGGCGTGCATTGCAGTGTCTATGATGAGTATCTTAACAGTAGGACTGTGTCCATCTCTGCCTCAAAGTCATTGAGAGAGAACAAAGGATACAGATAGACAGACAGACTGAAAGTCAATACATAGTCAGAGAAAGATGGACAGACAGACTGACAAAATTATTGGAATCTAGGAGCGGGAGTGGACACTGGGCTGGTGACAGTCACACTCACAGTCGCGCACACACACACACTCTCTGTACCTGATAGAGTGAGCGCACGCTGGGCTGGAACACCATGTTGGTGTTGAGGAGGAAGGATTGCAACAGGGGCTGGGGGTAGGCAGCCAGCTGGGCCAGTATACCAGTCAGCAGGAGGTTGACATGGAGAGAGTTATCCAGCATGTTCTCCAGACGTGACAACAGCACACTGACAAATGGCCCTACAGGAAGAGAGAAAAAGAGTCTTCACTCAGACTGTCAAACCTGGTTAAAGATCAAGAACAAGCCTTAAAGTAAGGCAGATAATCTACACAGGAAGAGATAGAGAGAGAGAGAACTTCAGTCTCTCTCTCTCTCTCTCTCTCTGTCTCTCTCTCTCTCTGTCTCTCTCTCTCTCTCTCTCTCTCTCTCTCTCTCTCTCTCTCTCTCTCTCTCTCTCTCTCTCTCTCGTTAGAGAGCTGACCTTCAAACCTTGTGAAGATATTGTACAAAAGCTAAGGCTTTTATTTCTGAGTGTTGTTTTATGTTACCTGTAAAAGGCACCGAATGGCTCCTAGTGCTCCCACTGCGGAGCTTGGTCCCAAACAGGGACGAGTGCTGCTTCTCCAGCTCTGGCGTATCCATAGAGAAGGAGCTGAAGTCCACCTCGTCCTCCTCCATGGGGGTGACAACAGGATTCCGGAACTCTTTGTCCACCGTTTTCACAGGGCTGCTCCCCCCAGTCCCGGCCTCGTCGCTGCCCAGCGTACGAATCAGCTCCTCGTACTGACCCATGAGGTCATCCCCCACCTCAGTAGCCGAGGGGCTCTGGAGGTTGGAGTTGTAGTCCGCAACATGACCTTTGACCTCCTTTGAACCCTTTGTGACCTCCGAGCTGTTGACCTCCATGTTGGTGGGATGGAGTGGAAGACTCAGGCCATTGCTGAGGGGGACCTCATCCTTCTCCTGCAGACTGGATTCTTTGAAATGGTCCTCCTCAAGGTTAAATTCTGAGTCCATTTCAGATTCCTCCAATTCCGGTTGTGTCTCCCTGCTGGGTCTGCAGCGATCCACAGTATCGCGGGCGTCTTTCTTTGCCACAAGGTCGTAGACCATGACATCATCCTGGAAGTCGGACTCTTCGATGTAGGAACCCTTAACCAGCATGATGGCAGTCCTCCTCATCTCCTGGATGTGTTTGGGCGGCTCGGCTGCAGGCGGCTGTGGAGGTCTACTACTCTCAGCAGCCTCGGGGGACACCACTGGACAGGCATCATAACTATCGTCCCACTCCAGCTCTAGATGATTAGTAGGGGCTGGGTCTGTGGTCTGGGGCGGGCAGGGGGGACGAGGCCGTGGATGTGGATGTGACCTCTTGGGGTTGACCGTCTGGGCTTGGCGTCCCCTGGCCCCTGTCTCCTCCAGGGCACTGGGCTGGTACTCCTCTGGAGGGGGGTCCTCTCCATCGTAGGGGGCCGACCACACCTGGCAGGCCCGGGTGCAGCTGCTAATGCCCAGGCGGGCGTTGTAAAGGTAGTGCAGGTAGTTGACGTCCAGGTAGATCTCAGAGCCGATGACACAGGAGTAGCCCGAGCCATCCTCCTCCAAAAAGGTCTCTGTCTCTGAAAAACAGACAGAAAGATAGGGAGCACTACAAGTTAGTAATGTATCTAACAGTGACACACAGAGAGACAGACAGAGACACAGAGACAGAGACAGAAAGACAGACAGACAGATAAGAAACAGAACAAGTCAGTGTGATGAATAATATAACTAATCCTGGCTGGCACACTGCGCTGCATGCACACTGCATTCACGCACAGCAGAACTAATGACGTTGACAATTAACCACAGGAGGCTAAACTGATTTAATTGAGATTTCATGAGTTGATAAAAACAATTTTTAATAAGGCCTCCTATGTTATTAATCTGACAACATGAGACTTAATGTAAAGATCATACAGAACCATAACTGATGGATGTTTGAATGACTCTTGATAAGGAATAGTAAATGGATAGGAATATTGCATTATGAATAGAACATGTTCTACTACGGGGATAGGAATAATGCATTATGAATAGAACATGTTCTACTACAGGGATAGGAATAATGCATTATGAATAGAACATGTTCTACTACAGGGACAGGAATAATGCATTATGAATAGAACATGTTCTACTACAGGGACAGGAATAATGCATTATGAATAGAACATGTTCTACTACAGGGACAGGAATAATGGATTATCAATAGAACATGTTCTACTACAGGGATAGGAATAATGCATTATGAATAGAACATGTTCTACTACTGGGATAGGAATGATGCATTATGAATAGAACATGTTCTACTACGGGGATAGGATAGGAATAATGCATTATCAATAGAACATGTTCTACCACGGGGATAGGATAGGAATAATGCATTATCAATAGAACATGCTCTACTACGGGAATAGGAAACTACACGGGACCATTTTTGTCAGAGCAAATGGGCCGGAAAATAACTGTACACTGCAAATTGACCACAACCAAGCACAAAGAGAGATTGTATCTCTTTTTTTATTTGTGGGAATACTTTGGAACAGATTTCCTAGATTAAACAATTTATTTGCCGAATTCCTGGTGATTTTACAGGCTTTTTGGGGAGCCCAAAAAAATCACTTGCGAGGCCATTTTGGCCCACAGGGCACCTGTTGCCGAACACTGTTGTACTGTATCATGTTAACTTTCCAGGATGATGGGCTGTATCATGGATATCTAGACAGTTCAAACACTTTGGCTGTGTGGTTTTGTGTTTTGTTGGTTTTTGGTAAATACCACCACCACAAATTAGGTCAAAGCGCTCGTCACCAACAACGTTGTGACTAGTCGCAACTCAGTGAAGGAACTTTTTGTGTGTTGGAGATTTTGACTCAGCGTAGAGCTCATTGAAGCTGTGATTGTGAATACAGAAGAGAGGGAAGTGTGAATCAGATTAGGATCAAATGTGATCTTAATTCGTTTCGTCTACTCAGACTAAGCTGCAGCACATGGCCTAAAATCCCAAACACAAATATTCAGGCCACTTGAAACAAAGGAAACTAGATTGTCTATCTCTTGACCTATAATAATGAAACCCATTTTTAAAATCCAAATGCGTTGTTTAAATCCTTCAGAAGTAACAGTTTATTCTCTGAGAACCAGAGGCATTCAAAAGATCACCTTCAAATACAAAGCAACTGGTTAAATAGGGGGTTAATTCCACTTTACTTCTGCATGTGGCATGTTGCACTGTCTTACCCTTGATGCCAGTGTTAGGACTGTTGTCTGTGCCCTTCGACCAGAGGATGGAGTCCAGCTGTCTGAGGGGTGGGGGGCTGTGTTCGGGGGAGCAGCAGGAGGGTGTGAGCGCCAGGATCTTAGCGGCCGACACAGAGTAGAAGTCTCTCTCCTTCACCACGCGTCTCTGGCTCAGCATCATGTGATTACAGGGGATCAGGTACCTGGAGAACCAGAAGAGGGGGGTAGATCCTGTTAGGGAGCCCCAGCAGGGGGAACTGAGACTGGGGTTAGGAGGAGGACGGGGGGTTGTGGTTATACCAAGAAATGCAGATGGGTTGTGTTTGGGTGTTATGGAGTAAAAGCGGAGTAAGGGCTCATCACATGGTAAACCAATCAGCTGTATCGTGATTTACAGTAAGACAATGACGCTTAGCTGAGAGGAGAAACTGAATTTGTAAGTGTGTGTGTGTGTGTGTGTGTGTGTGTGTGTGTGTGTGTGTGTGTGTGTGTGTGTGTGTGTGTGTGTGTGTGTGTGTGTGTGTGTGTACACCTCAACTAGGTATACAGAGAAAGACATCATACACCCCAAATGTTCCATATAATATCATCATGAACATGCATAGAACATGGAACAGGCCCCACCCACTCACCTCAAGATGAGCTGCAGCATCACATCCTCACAGTACAGTCCAATGAGAGTCTGGAACAGCGCCAGAGACACAGTACCCAGCTGGAAAACACCAAGAAGATAAACATCACAAGATGATGAAACAAAGGCCTCAGAGGACCCGGAATACATCACAGGGCTGGATTAACAAGTAAGGGATTACCAAGGCTGAATTCAAAATGGCTGCCTGTGGCACCTGGCATCATACCTGTTTAAATGGACAGCCGGAATGGACAGCCTGAACTCACAGCTTTTGATGATACTTGTTTTGTAAGTATCCCAGATGCAACTTCACTTAGTTGGCATGTAACCAGGTAATAGTGCCCCTAGGTCCTTAATGAGTTATGTTTGAGGCATGGTGTATGTCTTGATTAGGTTGAATCGT
>QNTS01000275.1:575949-646644 GCA_003317085.1 Hucho hucho
GATGTTGGTGGAGCCGTTCTCCAAAGGGATGGATAGCATAGCATGGCTGTGATGTTGGTAGAGCCGTTCTCAGAAGGGATGGATAGCATAGCATGGCTGTGATGTTGGTAGAGCCGTTCTCAGAAGGGATGAATAGCATAGCATGGCTGTGATGTTGGTAGAGCCGTTCTCAGAAGGGATGGATAGCATAGCATGGCTGTGATGTTGGTAGAGCCTTCTCAAAAGGGATGGATAGCATAGCATGGCTGTGATGTTGGTAGGGCCGCTCTCAGAAGGGATGGATAGCATAGCATGGCTGTGATGTTGGTAGAGCCGTTCTCAGAAGGGATGAATAGCGCTAGGCCTCGCCATGCTCTCATCATGTCATTAACCAGATCAGAGAAGGAGATAGGCGCCTGTTTTTCGAACTGCCGTAGTGTTAAGATATGAATCTTCCCTCTCCAGTCCGTCTCCCCACTAGACACCATGCTGTTCTATAGATGGAGAGCAGTGGAGGCTACTGAGGGGAGAACGGCTCATAATAATGGCTGGAATGGAGTAAATGGAATGGTATCAAAAACATGGTTTTCATGGGTTTGATACCATTGCAATCACTCCATTCCATCCATTCCAGACATTATTAAGATCCATTCTCCCCTCAGCAATCTCCACTGACGGAGAGTATGCTTCAGGTTGTTGGAGGTCCTGCAATTTGTGATGTTTCCTGAGACAAAAACAAGATACGGTGTCTGTAACTCAGCTTAGTCAAAGAGAAGCAAATTCAAGAAAAAAGTAAGCAGGTAGAAGTAAACGTGACTGTAGTTACGTGAGAGAAGAGGGAAAAAATCTACCTTTTAGGAACATGCCATGTCAAATAGGAGACAAATGCACTAAGAAGCTTGACAGCTTCTTCCTTCTTCTCAATAAGTGGTAATCAACAGTAGACAATAAGTTGTAATCAACAGTAGACAATAAGAGGTACTTAACCGAAAGATCGCTGGTTTGAATCCCCGAGCCGTCAAGGTGGAAACATCTGCCGTTCTACCCTTAAGCAGTTAACCCCCAACAACAACTGCTCCCCGGGTCGATTAAGGCAGCCCCCCCGCACCTCTGATTCACAGGCGTTGGGTTAGATGTGGAAGACACATTTTGATTGAATGCATTCAGTTGTGAAACTTACTAGGTATCCCCCTTTCCCTTTACTTAGTGGAGACTTTCAGTTCAATCAACAATAGGTAATAGAGTTACTTAGTGTAGACTTTCAGTTCAATCAACAGTAGATAATAGGTACTTAGTGTAGACTTTCAGTTCAATCAACAGTAGATAAGAGGTACTTAGTGTAGACTTTCAGTTCAATCAACAGTAGATAAGAGGTACTTAGTTAGACTTTCAGTTCAATCAACAGTAGATAAGAGGTACTTAGTTAGACTTTCAGTTCAATCAACAGTAGATAAGAGGTACTTAGTTAGACTTTCAGTTCAATCAACAGTAGATAAGAGGTACTTAGTTAGACTTTCAGTTCAATCAACAGTAGATAAGAGGTACTTAGTGTAGACTTTCAGTTCAATCAACAGTAGATAAGAGGTACTTAGTGTAGACTTTCAGTTCAATCAACAGTAGATAAGAGGTACTTAGTGTAGACTTTCAGTTCAATCAACAGTAGATAAGAGGTACTTAGTTAGTTGCATAACAGTTGTGTTAAGGTTCAGAGGTATGGGCGACAGTCAGTCATCCCCAGTGGATTAGGTTAAGACTATGTTAGCAACTCCAGCAAGTGGCCCTCTCTACACGGCTCCCTTGTTCTCACTGACCCCTCACTGGAGTCGCCAGAGGGGGCTGGGAGGGTAGACAGGGAGGTAAGGGGGGTATAATTCCAAACAATGCTGAGCCTGAGCCAGGCTGAGGCCATGGCCAGTGTGAGAAACTGGGAGAAAGGGAGACTGGTCGGTCGGCGGACCGGTGAGTCGTCACAGCCACCGCTGTTGGCATGGTGGCTGTCCCAGACACCTGTTCCTTCCCTGTTCCAGTCACACGGTGGCCTGGGTTTATGTTACCTTATGCTGCCCTGCATGGCTGATCACTTTGCTCCCTGGCCTAGTCAGAGAGATGTTTTTCAAAACTTAACTGAGCATGCCCTCTGTGTTTGTAGAAAAAGCAGCACATTCTGCAACGTTAACAACAGCCTGTCAGGATAATCGGAAGGACCTCAAGCTCAAGGATCACTAGTTAGTGGCACTCTCAGCTGCTTGTGCCTTCTGATTGACAACCATCCATGACGTAGAGAGAACACCAACTGTTCACTGACACACACATAGCTTATGAAGTGTTGCACCATGTGTTATAAATAGCCAATGGGAGTTGATGAGTACACAATTATATTCATATCTCAGTGCCCTGGGTAAACTGTGTTACATGATACACTGTCCTCTGTCCTATCCAACTCCCATTGACTTAAGTCTCTTATCTTCAACCATTTACTCCATAGGGTATAACTTTGTTCTGTATGTGTGTATATGTGTACTGTGATCTCATGCCATTCACAGATAAACTAACCTGCTATGATAAGTCACTAGTCTCACCACTACCAGGGCTCTACAGTGAGACCATTTTACTCGCATATGCGCCTAAATGTTTTGCTGTGCGACCTGGAATTTTTTATTTTGGAGAACCAGTGAGCCTATGAAAATATAAGAATCTGGCTTTAATATCGCAAATAATTTTAATTGTGCTCCTAAATTTCTTTGTGTGTGCCTACATTTTTCAACGTAGGCACATGCGTGCGCCTTGTAAAAAAAGTGAAGCGTAGAGTCCAGATTACACTCTGCTCTTACATGAATAGCTTGGGTTAGCCATACAGGTCTCACTGTAGACTGAAGTGATCAAACCAGACATTCCACTATGTGAAACTAAACCAGCCCGCCTGTGTAATGCTCCATTGACGTGCATGTCAGAGATTTAAAAGGGATAACCCTCCACATTGCCTCCTCACTTGACCTGATCACACGTGATCAGCAGAAAAACTCCTTACTTTTCTAGTGCATTCACAGGTTACAAAGCCAATATCTTTCTATATAAAGTCCCCTGCTATGTTGACATAGTGCTATGAATGATTTGTTTACGTTAGGTATAGGCCCTATATCACAGCCCTTTCTCAACGCAAGGTGCCTCAGTTGGAGCGATGAGGCTTGTGGGATATGACCTCACTAGTCTGTGTGGTTAAAGATCACGAGGCAGAGCATCTTAAAGCTGTGTACTACTAGGTCAGTATGAGGGTAAACTAGAATTCTGGAAAGGCCATATGAAGGTGACGTGTGTGTCAAGTGCAGAGGGGGCTGGTCGGAGGAGCAATAGGAGGATGGGCTCATTGTAATGGCTGGAATGGAATAATTGGAACGGAGTCAAACGTGATTTCCATATGTTTCATAGCGTTCCATTTATTCCATTCCAGGCATTACAATGAGCCCATCCTCCTATTGCTCCTCACACCAGCCTCCACTGGTCAAGAGGGGCTAGCTACATACTCTCTTTAGGTTGTGTGTGGGTAGGAACAGACTGCCATTCTCATTGGCCTGGAAATCCACATGGAAAATGCAAGCAGATGTAAACACAAGTACACAAACAGATGCTACATACTGTAAAATCCCAATTACAACAAGTCCACAATTCAGATTAGCCTAGTTATTCAGCACATACTGTACTTTCCATTATCATCATCCCTCATATTTACAGTAATCAGGACAACTGAGCCTGGTATCAAATCTTCCTACTATTATACAGAAACAACACTTAAGCGGGAAATCAGGTCAATTTAGTCAGCGTGCTGGAATGAAACACTGTCTGTAACATCCACTGAGAGTTCCCAGGAGTAAAAGAAAGGACTTCAAAAAGCTTTTCCCTCTGTGTGCCTTTTCTAGAGCCAACTGTCTACCCAACTTCCACAGTGAGTGTGCTGACAGTTTGAAATCACCAAAGCATAATTCAACATTTCCTGAAAAAGTTCACTTCAAATACACTGCATATAGCAAACAGTTTTGACTGAGTTTGATTATACAGAGTAGGGTTTTTGAGTCGAGTCAAATTGTGTTCAAATCAATGTATCAACACTGATTTTCCTATAACAACGTTGATGTAAAGCAATCCCTGTATAGTCCTGTATGGTCCACACCATTGAGGTATAAAGAACGGTCCACACCCAACCAGACTGTAAATAAAATATGGCCAACCATGAAACATTGATGGGTGTCTGTTTGAATGTGATCCCATGAGGTAGTAACCCAATACCCTGACCTCTTCCTCACAGAAAGATGTTAAGAGTACCAGTCCAGTCCAAAATTATTTTCAAAAATACCCGTCATACTACCATGTTGCTTGCTGAAGTTGGAAGAGTGTGTGTGTGTGTCACATTTATGTTAACCTCTGCAGAATGAATAGCAGATAGGCTATAAATAATTATGAATTATGTTACAGTAGATGCCAAATGTACTTTATGTTCTTGGCTCTGATTAAACACATTCGTCTGGGCCCCACAGCATTAACAAGTGGATAACTTCAGCAATAAACGTTTGCAAAATGTCAAATGAGGCACAATAAAGGTGCATGAAACGTGAAAGATTGTGTCCAGGCATTTGCAAGAATTAAGCCGTATAGACAGATACTTTTAAACTTATTCTGAGAAATGTGCCCAGGACAGATGACAAGTCACTCTGATATACATGCTTTTAAAAAGACAACCCCATGATAACAACCGACATGTAAACGTGTCACATTATGCCTTGACGGAGTCAGACAGTCCCTGTCAAGCAGCAAAATACATTAACAATGTCTTGTCAAGTTATTTATTTATAAGTAGGCTACTTATGTGTAAGGAGACCAATTGAAATATCGTACCGTAGGCTGAGTCTCAGAAGTGCAAGTAGCCGACTTCGTGTAACAACACCGCACAGCTTCAAAATGCGGAGCAAAATCAACCTTTCACCCTACTTTCCTATGAGCGTCTTTCCAACACCAAAGTGCATAACCCTCTTGAAAATCACTAATTCTCCAGCAGAACGTTGTTCGATTTCCCTGGTTTAATGTCGCTTTCTATTAGAAAAGTAAAGGTATAAGCTACTTAACTAACAAGGTCGCCAACCAGTCAGTTCGAGTCTGCTTACTGTACGTAGTGTATACATAGGTGAGCGGCGCTAAGCTAGGCTCCTCCCTCTTTGTCCCCACAGTTTGTGACAGTGATGGACATTCCGTCTCGTTCGGCTCAGCTCACCAAAAAGACCTGGCTCTTTTGGCTCCCAAACGGCTCTTTCTTTAGTATTTTTTCAAGTCTAACCGTTTGCGATAGTTTGACTACGATTGGTGTTAAAACAATTCTAATTAAATGACTACATGAAATCATACTCTACCTTAACCACAATGTATTTAAAAATGCATTGGGTTGTTATGAAAAAGAATGCTATTAAACATTTGCATTTAAAGTATAACTTTTTAATGTATATAAAGTGCATATAAATCTAACCATTCAAAACGAATACAATCTGAACAACATAGTAATAGAATATTGCACCATATCAAAGAAAAATAAATAACAATGTGCAAAACTGCAGCATCCCACTTAAAACATTAAACTGGTCCCTCTTTTCTCTCTCCTTTATTGCCATGTTATAACCAGCAGAACACAGCAATGCTGACCATATTTTTCTTTTATGAGAGATTTGCATTCAGAAATGCAAGCTGCCTCACTTTCGACGGGCTGATGCGGTTTCTTCTCTCAGTAATTATTTGTCCCGTTTTCGAGAAGACCCTCTCAGAGGGAACGGATGTGGCTACTATGCAGAGTCTCCCTGTCATGACTTTAGTAAGCCGTGGGTAGACAGAGGCCTTGTTCTTCCACCAGCTCAGAGGAGGGGCTCCTCCAAATAGGATCGGACCTCCATTATGGCATCTGCTGAGGGATTCCTTCGTGCTGCATCCCCAGTTGCTCTCTCTGCATCTCCAGTTGCTCTCTAGCATCACTGAAGGCTAACTTTTTAAACCTGGGGTCAAGTGCAGCGGTTTCTGATAGCACGTGATTCCATTCCATTCTGTGGAACTTTCTGTACATTGATTAACATAGGGTGTCCATCAACTCTGTCACATGTCCTGTGGTTACATTTGCTTCTCTCTGGCGGCTGGCTGTGATTCGCTGCAGACCCTTACACAGGAGTATCATTTTTGAGGCTGTCACATAGCTGAAAAGAGAAAACAGTAACTTATTAGTTCAGGTTCATGTTTTGTATACTGATACTACATTCTCATCTACTGCTCATATACATATATAATACTGGATTAAATAATGATGTAGTAATAACTGCTTACTGTACTTCTCTCCACTGATCTCCACAGTGACCTGCTCAAAGGGTTCCAGGACTCTGCACATCTCCTCCACCACCTCCCATTCCTTTTGGGTCAGAGCATGGGTAGAGATGACGGCATCCTTTGACTCAAGAAACCGCTTCAACATATAAAATGTTGAATTCCACCTTGTAGTGCAGTCTTGTTTAGGCCTCAGCTCAGGCATCCCCATCTGGCGTTGTGTAGACTTTAGTTTTTCAGCACCTACTGTGCACTTTGTCCACATTGAGCTTCATCACCTTCAGAGCATCTCTTACAATCAGGTTGATTGTGTGGGCAAGACATGGATGATGGGTCCCTTTTAACATTTCCATGGCTTTGGTATTGTTAGCTGCATTGTCGCTAACACAACATATCTGGCCATTCTCTGGCCACTCTCAACAGTTCCTCTGCCAAGTTCTCTGAGGTGTGTCTGTCGCTGAACTCAAAGCAGTCCAGAAGATAGCTAGACATCGAGAAATCTTCAATGAAGTGACATGTAACCGACATGTAAGAAGTGGTTACCCTTGACGTCCAGCAGTCAGTGGTAAGGCAAACTGCAGTAGCTTTTTGGACTCTATCCCACACTGAAGCCTGTGTGCTCTCGTACAGTTATGGAATAAGTGATTTTTAAAGGGTTTTCCTGCTTGGAATTGTGTACATTGGATTTAGACTATTGCTATAGTTTCTAAAACCTCTGTCCTCCACGATCGAAAATGGCTGGAAATCGGTGGCAATCATTTCAGCCAATGCAATATCAATTTGGCCTTGTTTTGCTACAGATATAGACTTTGGCATAAACTGGTCCATAGAAGACTGCGTTGCTGTGGGTCGCGGAGTAGGCCTACTTGACTGAGTGGATACGCTGGCTCCACCACTATCACTAGCAGGCCCGCTAGTTTCTCAAAGCTCCACTACAGTTAGCTTCACAGTTGGGTGCACAGTTCGCATATGCCGGTGTAGGTTGTGCATAGAACCGGCTTTATATGAGATTTTGTTTTGGCAAATTCTACACTGTGCTCTAACATTGTCTACATTATTAAAATGCATCCAAATGCTACTGTGCTTCCGACTCATTATCCAGCTGTTGTTTTCACAGCTGTCCTTCCTCTCTCTCCTCGGCTGCTAAGTGTGTGACTGTGAGTGAGTTGGCTCGGCCCTCCCTCACGCATCTTTGGTTCATTGGTTGACACTGCGTGTCTGATTGACAGGAACAACAGGTGAGGCTATTAGTCTGAACAGACAGTCAGTCATTTAGGCCTATATTATTATATATATTTTTTCGTTCTTTGAATTAGTTAATTCTATTCATTTAAATGTTTTGATTATTCAGATCTTAATTTTTTATATTTTTATAAATAGATTTGGCTCTTCTGATATGCGAGCTGGCTCCCAACGTTCACCTACAGTTGAAGTCGGAAGTTTACATACACTTAGGTTGGAGTCATTAAAACTCGTTTTTCAACCCCTCCACACATTTCTTGTTAACAAACTATAGTTTTGGCAAGTCGGTTAGGACATCTACTTTGTGCATGACACAAGTAATTTTTCCAGCAATTGTTTACAGACACATTATTTTACTTATAATTCACTGTATCACAATTCCAGTGGGTTAGAAGTTTACATACACTAAGTTGACTGTGCCTTTAAACAGCTTGGAAAATTCCAGAAAATGATGTCATGGCTTTAGAAGCTTCTGATAGGCTAATTGACATAATTTTCAAATGCCTGAAGGTACCAGGTACATCTCTACTAACAATAGTATGCAAGTATAAACACCATGGGACCACGCAGCCGTCATACCGCTCAGGAAGGAGAGGCGTTCTGTCTCCTAGAGATGAACATACTTTGGTGTGAAAAGTGCGAATCAATCCCAGAACAACAGCAAAGGACCATGTGAAGATGCTGGAGGAAACAGGCACAAAAGTATCTATATCCATACTAAAACAGGTCCTATATCGACATTACCTGAAAGGCCGCTCAGCAAGGAGAAGCCACAGCTCCAAAACCGCCTTAAAAAAGCCAGACAAGGTTTGCAACTGCACATAGGGACAAAGCACTTTTTGGAGAAATGTCCTCTGGTCTGATGAAACAAAAATAGAACTGTTTGGCCATAATGACCATCATTATGTTTGGAGGAAAAAGGGGGAGACTTGCAAGCCGAAGAACACCATCCCAACCGTGAAGCACGGGGGTGGCAGCATCATGTTGTGGGGGTGCTTTGCTGCAGGAGGGACTGGTGCACTTCACAAAATAGATGGCATCATGAGGAAAGAAAATTATGTGGATATATTAAAGCAACATCTCAAGACATCAGTCAGGAAGTTAAAGCTTGGTCGCAAATGGGTCTTCCAAATGGACAATGACCCCAAGCATACTTCCAAAGTTGTGGCAAAATGGATTAAGGACAACAAAGTCAAGGTATTGGAGTGGCCATCACAAAGCCCTGACTTCAATCCTATAGAAAATGTGTGGGCAGAACTGAAAAAGCGTGTGCGAGCAAGGAGGCCTACAAACCTGACTCAGTTACACCAGCTCTGTCAGGAGGAATGTGCCAAAAGTCACCCAACTTATTGTGGGAAGCTTGTGGAAGGCTACCCGAAAAGTTTGACCCAAGTTAAACAATTTAAAGGCAATGCTACCAAATACTAATTGAGTGTATGTAAACTTCTGACCCACTGGGAATGTGATGAAAGAAATAAAAGCTGAAAGAAATAATTCTATCTACTATTATTCTGACATTTCACATTCTTAAAGTAAAGTGGTGATCCTAACTGACCTAAAACAGGGAATCTTTACTAGGATTAAATGTCAGAAATTGTGAAATACTGAGTGTAAATGTATTTGGATAAGGTGTATGTAAACTTCCGACTTCAACTGTACAAGATCCGGCTCTTAGAGCCGACTCATTCGCGAACGACCCATCACTAGTTTGTGAATGTGAGAGCAGTGTGAGAAGTCAATGCACTGTGAATGATTGCCCTTCACACAATTGTTTTCTATACAAAACAAGGATTTTAGCCCTGTATTTCAACACCTCTTTTTATCCTGCCTAGCCCATATGATCAAAGGACTAGGCTATTCCATCCTAAACAATAATAATTGAATGGCAATGTAAAACCATACAAACATAGACAACTGTGTCCACCAAAATCCTGTTAGGAGATCAACAACCACGACTGAACAGGACTGTTAACAGTGTCACCTGTTTTAAAGACCCCTGTGCCATCTGCCATTCTCATCACAGGGCCCGAGTTGGAGCAGCCCTGTGTATGTATGGCTATTTGCCGTGTTATCAGTCTCTGTTGTAAAAACGAGGTAAATCTGTGTTCTTGGTCATGGCAGACTAAGTAGCCTTCTCATAGCGGATGAGGAATTGATATTGTAGAATACGTTTGTTTGCACATTGTGTATTGTGAAAAGTATATGCACACATACATAATTTCAACTTTCTTTTTTTTATATATATATAAAAATACTCTCTATCCTGAACTTTATGGTTACCTGATACCTTTGTAAACAACCAACTCATTGTGTATTTATTATAACTTTTATTATTACGTGTCTTTTTTCTTTCTATTATTTCTCTATTTTCTTTCTCTCTGCATTGTTGGGAAGGGCCGTAAGTAAGCGCTTCACTGTTAGTCTACACCTGTTGTTTACGAAGCATGTGACAACATTTGATTTGAACTGTGGCAGGTGGTGGCTAGTAGGAATAAACAAAGCAGATGGGGACATCTAGTGCTTATAATTTGAAGTACATCTCCTGAGAAATTGCTCAGTTTTCTATGAATCATTCAGACAGTCTCAGTGGTATTTCTCGGTCTCTATGCTGTATAGAACATGTAATATGTTTGAACTGTGTGCCAATATTCAAATATCAAACTTTTGATACAGACAGTTTCCTAGATGCAATGGTAGGCTATACTGTAATAAAGATAGTATTAAATGTATGTGCTTTTTTGTCTATGCTTCACAATAGATATAAAAGTTGGTCTTTATGTTTTTACTCATGATCAAAGGTGTGATGAAGGCTTGTCCACTGGAGGTCGACTTTAGGCAGCCATGTCAAAACCAAACTATCATCGTCAAACACACAGTCACAGAGGCTGGTTGTGGTGAGTCAGACCATTCTGCTGTAAATGATTGGTGTTTACTGGCTAACTGTTCTTTGTTTAACAAGATAATACCTGTGGAACTACCATGCCCACGGAGACCAGGTGGAAGACTGTCTTGTCTGGTGCGAGTCACACAGGGGTGGTGCAACAGGGTGGGAGGGAACAGTTCATACAGTATGGAAATCAGATTACCTTGAAGAGAAAAATAGACATGTGTATATCTAATAATTACTTCTATCTTGAATAAGTACATTTGTTTTAACACAACTCAACCCAGTTAGTGGGCTAATATGTAAAGTAGTAGGCTGCATTTTAATTTGTATGTGCTTCAACAACAACAAAAAACAGCTTCTGCCTGTTTCTGCAAGCCGTAACATGTATTGAATGACATGGGTGAACTAGCATCATCACTATGGGCGGCCGTCTGGGTATCTACCGGCAAATAGCGGTGCTTTTTTATGGATAACAGCTTCCCCAATACGCACAAGAGAACACTGTGACGGCTCACTCCGTTAGGCTTCATTTTTTCGTTCGGGTCGCAGTGGTTTTACAGACATTGTGGTGAGAAGAGAAACTTTTGTTGCGGTCTGTCAACTCCACTCCGTTGTTCTCAATTCCGGGGCACCATCTCCATTTGTGATACCGCCTTTGCCAGATAATTCAGTTCCCGTTGTTGACATTCGGGTCGGGCTACCGTCCGTGCGGACAAGGTAGGGAGCTATAGCCTAACTACCGCTCATATTCTACTAAATTAACACAAACACAGTTGTGGAAAGTTATACTCTGTGGCCAGCGTAGGCCTACTTCGGGTTTTCTCAACTCGTAAAGACCCAACTATACGCACCAGCCGAGACTGTTTACCTAATAAAGAAATAGTTTTTTTAATGACACGGTTGTAATTTGTCGGAAATTACCAGGCGCCGCAGTGTTCTCATCTCATATGGCTGAAGCCAGAAGAGAAGAGGGGCAGGAGGAGTTGAGGGATATACGGAACCGAAATCCAGCAACAGGTATGTCAACAATCAATCTAAGGTCAATCTCTTGTCATTTTCATACAGCGTCTCCTGAAGAAGGCTACATGTGTTTGACGCTTTGGGGCAATAGAATTTCAAAACGTGGACTTTTACCTTTAACCCATGAACATGACAACTTGGAACAGTGTTCCATCATTAAGCATATGGTTAAGTGTGTAGGAAGTGATACAACTTAGCTACACATTGAATTCATAAAACGTATTGTTGTTGTTAAGCAAATGTTATGCAATTCTACAAATTGTTCCATTCCATTGAGCTGATATCTTTTTTTGTTGCAGTTTTGAAACTAATTTCCAGCAATTCTATGCATTTTGCCATGGCTAATGCTGTGTTCCTCTGCTCAAACATTATAACAAAATCAATGGGCATGTGCCCTGAATGCCCGGTTTTTAAAATATTATATTCTCCCTGACTGTCTAGCTTTTATTTGATTGTTAGTTCTCAAATATGATACTATTGAAAAATATAAATAGTAAAATGTATTTTCTGCCTGCTTTCTATCTGGGTTTGATCGTTTAAGTTGACACAAAGTGTTTTTCCACCTGACAATTACTAGTTCAGATGGTAGAGTCCAATCAACAAGAACAGCTAGCATGCTAACTCGCTGTTTGTTTGTTACCTATGCATAGTCACTAAGGGCTTGTTAGTAAGCATTTCACGGTAAAGTCTACACTTGTTGTATGTGGCAAATAAAGTTAGATTTGATTTTAGTCATTGCATTTTGTTTACTATTTTACATTTCAATGGCTGTTGGTATATTGAACTTTCCCTCGCCTTTGAATTCTGGTTCTAAACATGGTTCTATGCCGAACAATTTACAATCTAACAATGTGTTTGGACCCATAGAATGGTTAGACCTTCCTGGTGTAGTTAGGGGAGAATTTAACAGCAACACCTGTTGAGCAAACACCTGACTTCCCAGTAAAGAGACACCCCACCCAACACAAGCCTCCATGCCCAGTATGTTAGTTCAGGCCTGGGTTAACAGCTGTCTGTATGGGGAGATCAGGCTGATCCTATGGGCAGGTGGGTTGACTGTGTAGAGAGTGATGGAACAGGCGAACAGGAACTGTTGTCTTGTAACTTGATAATGGTGCCAACTGCCAACTATTCTGCACATGTGTGTAGGCTAGCTAGGCTATATCATATGAAGTTATTTCTGTCACAAACTGAGATTAGCCTATTAAGGCTTCAGTATACCGTATATGCTTGTCACTTTTTAAGAGTAATATACATTAGACTCATATGCCATGCACCGTATGATGCCATATGTTATCATTGATGATTACTTTGTGCGTACTGTTCTTCATCTGCATTTTCAATTGGCCAAAGTTTAATCTCCTTGCATTGAGCAAGATCTCCGTTAGACTGTCATCTCCCCCAAACATCCATGGATGATGACTCTTAGACATCACCTAATCATGTATTGACATGAGTCATGTTAAGAATCAGCTCCTGACACCATGTTATTCATAGGTGACATGATCATGTCCGTCTCCTCTTGTCTGTTTTTCATGCAAGGATAGAGCGCTCCACATTCACAATGCTAATGTTGTTATAGTTGTAGACATAATATCTGTTCCACTTTGACTGTTTATTATTCCAAGCAGAATATATATATATATAAAACCGTTGAGATTCAATACATGGACACAGCACAACCCCCCCCCCCATGTAACTTAGACCCTCTCATCTCTCTCTCTCTCTCTGTCTCACCCTCGGGTGGCTGTAGGAGTATGGAGAAGGAGGAATTCATATTTTCTTCCTTTGAAGAATTGTGTCTCCCTTAGCTGAGGCTTATCACTTAATACAAATCCAACCATCATTAGTATTTGGCAATTAAACTGTCTATTTCCAAAAAGGCATATTAGATTTTAATTGACTCGTCCCATTTTTGTCCCGTTGTAAAATATTAGCTTCCCCACTCGACGTCGACAAATCCATTACTTATCAATTTGACTCCACATGGAGGCAGCGTAATGACAGCTGTGAAATAACTCTTTTCTTTTGTGGGATGAAAAGGCTCTCAAATATTAATGTGGAGCCTGTTTCCCTTGTAGCAAATGAGATGTACATATTAATGTACTGTAGAACCTCAACTGAGAAAAGAGATCTGCAGTGCACAAAAGCGTGTATTTCAATATCACCCAGAATGCTTCACTATTTCTGGCAGATAGTTTATCATTGATTTAACGATAATAATGATAAATTGATGTTCAATTGTTTGACACAATATTGACTTGGTTCCTTATTTCTACTGGCTAGTCCAACTGACCTGTCTTCCTAGTGCTTCACATGGGCGGGGAGTTGTGCTGTGCTCAGTGCTAAACAACAAGTATGAAAGTGTATGCTCTGACTACTGTAAGTCGCTCTGCATGAGAGCGTCTGCTAAATGAATACAATTTAAACAACTAAATGTATTTCTGCCAGAGTTTATCATTGATTAACATAAAATAATTATGTTCAATAATTGACACACAATATTGACTTGATTCCTTATTTCTACTGGCTAGTCCAACTGACCTGTCTGGTTCTACTGGCTAGTCCAACTGACCTGTCTGGTTTGACTTCCTACAGAACAGCTTTCAAAACTGACCCACAATGGCTCTGGATTGGACACAGTTAATGTGCAGCTGTTGTGTTCGCCCACCCTAAATCATTTGAAACACTCCTTTGAGAAACTATAGGGAAGACTTTGATTCTACCCTATGAGGACATCAGTGTGTGTTCTGCCTGTGTGGGAAGTAGGATACAAGGATATGAAACCCCTGGAAGTCTTATGGGGTTTTGGGAAGAAGCAGAGATTCCTGCGCTGTATAAATAAACCCAGAATATGAGAGATCACGTTCCTGAACATGCCATGTTACCGGGGTCGGGATATAGAGGAAGATGCTTCTTTATGGACTGACTAGGGATGGGAACTAGCCCCTTGTCTCCACACAGCTGTGCCTTCATAGCGTGGCCCGGCCCTCCATGGGATGTAACCTTACTTCTGACCTCTGGTTGGTTTAAAGTCCTGGGCCTAGCTTGCACATTAAGAGAGAGGCTTTTTTTCTACCCTCCCTCTTACCTCTTGTTCTTTACAGAGGGCTGCCCCAGTTCTGAGTGATGTTAGCATGTGTCATAGTGAGTCGTTTTGTGGTATTTCTGTATGGGTACCCTTCAATGGTTATTATTGTTGCTGGTCTTTTAGCAAACAAATCAGCTTTAAAACCATATCTCTGTTTCTTTTCTCTTTAATGAGATACAGACAGTTGTTTTGCATCCTCTCTTGTTTTGTTGCTTCTTTTTGGTGTTAAAAATTATATTTATTTCATATTCAATAGGCTTTTTATCTAATCTTATATTTGTAATTTATTTATTTATTTATTTATTTATGTATTTATTTATTTATTATGTCTTTGTCCATAACCTGTGATGGGATATTTACTTTTGGAAGCCCTCCATAAAAGCCCTCTGAAGGAGGAGTCCATGACCTGGCAAATGTCTCTCTCCCACCACTCAGAGATAGAGGGTTGAGCCTCTTCACTAAGCCAGCAATGATAAGTATCTAATGAAAGTACTTTTATGGATGCAGTGCTTTTATGCCTGGTTTCTACAGCTATATCTTATCTAAAATAAAAAGTGAAAGTGTGTTTTCATAATGGTCACACGACCTGCTGAGTGACTTCTAGTAAAGAGGATATGTTGTGGCTCAGTTGGTAGAGAATGGCGCTTGCAACAACAGGGTTGTGGGTTCGACTCCCACGGGCGGACCAGTGCGAAAAAGTATGTACTCACTACCGTAAGTCGCTCTGGATAAGAACTTCTGCTAAATTACTAAAATGATGTGGCAAAATGTCTGGATGTACTATCTATGATGGATTGGAATAGAGTAACAGTTCACTCCACCTTCTAATCCAGCAAAACATAGTCCCACAGTATGCAAAGGTTTTTAATCTGTAGCTTACTTCCTAACACTAACGTAGACCGATGACCAAATAATAGAGCTATGCATGTTTCCAGAGCAGGGAGTGGTGCTACAATAGGGAAATACAAGGATCTGGCAAACAGAGATGTAGCGTCAGAATGGGTGTGCCCACCATTAACACCCTGCCAATAGGGAAGACGGACAGAAAGACACAGTAACGTGTTGATTTGATTCTGTTAGATAAACACAGGTGTTGGGCTGGAACAAACCCAGAACAACCCCTATAATAACATGAATATGCACCTAATGACCTAGTTCTGTTGGTAACAAGTAAGGCCAGATGAAAGCCAGGCATATTGAACTGTGCCTTTTTAAGATCAGAGCAGAGGGTAATTTTTTTGTAGTGTTCCATCGACCTTTTTCAGTAGAGCAGGAGAGTGACAGTAGAGTGGTACTTCCTGAATGGCCACATTCCATTTGATCACATTGGCCAAGTCAACACACCAGCCAGTAGGGAGAGCGATAGACCCCACCCTTTCTCTGTTGTTGTTCGTGGTCATGGAGTTTGTGTTTCTTTACACAGTAACACACAGCATGGGAAAGAAGGGAGGGACTTGAAGGAAATAATACACACCATTTTGGGGGACATTTGTGAAATGTGTTTAAAACATTAACAGGTAGGATCATCTCTTGTTGCTATGTTTCGCTGTGAGATTATGTTGTCAGTACAATTCACAGTAGGTTATAGACAATACTTTCAGCAGGGATTGCACTGTATTCCAACTGACAGCTCGGTAACTTGTAAATGAAGAGCATGTTGAATATTGAAAATCCACTAGATATTGAATCCTATTCATTGTTCAATTGCACTTGCCTTTGACCAGTGAGTGTATGGCATTGTATCTACCGGTATGTAAATGTCAAACGATTTCCTCTTGGAAAACCTTCTGTCTTTGTCACTGTAACTGAGGCAGGTAAACAATGTTACATTTACATTTGAGTCGTTTAGCAGACACCCCTTTCCAGAGCGATTTACAGTTAGTGCATTCATCTTAAGATAGCTAGGTGGGACAGCCACATAGCACAGGCATAGAAAGTACATTTTTCCTCAATAAAGTAGCTTTCAGTAGAGTCAGGAACAATTTTGAGGCAGTAGCATATGGCAGATAGCAAGTGTGGTGTTAGACATTGTAACAGTATTATACTGGTTGTAAGAGAATGAGGCGATGGCGTCAGGTCTTTAGCAGGATGCTAACAAAAATGAGCATCAAAATATTAAGATGGCTTAATGCATGATTTTGTGGATCACTAACCGCTAGCCAGTCCACCTCCTCAGAGAGCTCCAGTCGTGGCACTCAGTCAGATCTATTGTTTGAGTCTGAAAACCTGGTCACTGGTTGAAAGTGAAGGGAATAAATAAGGTAATTGTATTGTATGACTTTGAACCTGTGATCACTGGTGCTGACAGACATGGCAGCTCTGCTTCTAGCTCCTAAGCAATTTTGCAGTATATTTTTGTTTTGTTACTGTTGTGAATTGTTAGATATTACTGTGCTGTTGGGGCTAGGAACACAAGCATTTCACTACACCCACAATAACATCTGCTAAATATGTGTATGTGACCAATAAAATTTGATTTGCTTTGAATTGATCCCACTTCAGAGACAAAAAAGGATTGGCTATAGTATAGTTGTACTGTGATATTGGGCCTCAATCATACACGCTTTGGAGAATTACAAGATGAAAATCTAGCCATTGATCAGTATCTCAAATACATACAGCTAACATATCTTAAAGCTGATGACATAACTTTGGAATGATATCTGTTCAGTATCTTTTGTGAAGAGTTCATATATGGAAATAAGACATGACACAGTTATGACACCTGTACAGCATGTCCTTGGCGAATGCTCGCTCCATCTGAAATGTGGTTTGTCTAGAAGGTATACAGTCTTTGTCAAAAACATTTTTTAGAGCAGGTTTAGGAGAACCTGCGCAGCAGGTTAGGAGAATTAATGTAGTAGGTTAGGGGAACTAGCTTAAGGTTGGGAAAGGGTTAGGGTTAGCTAAAATGCAAAACAATTCCACTTTTAACATCAATTTCACCCTGAAATGTCAGGCGTCCAGAATAAGCCATTGAATGTGTGTAATTTTAGAATGAGGGAGAGCCATTCTTTGATTTTCTTTTGAGATTGTAGCTATACAGATCATGGTTCAGATATAATGTCTGGCTTGAGCTTTAACAAAACAAATTTTTTTTTAAATGCTTTTGCTATTTGCATGTCAATGTCATTCTTTGTAACTGGTTGATCAAGAACAGACTAGAATGTTGAGCCAGCTGAATGTAGTTATTCAAGTCTTTGTTGAATGACAAGAAGGTATGCAATGTCCATAGTTGTTTTGTTCACTTGTCCTGTGTCGTTGTACCTGCAGCTTGCTTTGTTTGTATACAAAATGAGGGTATTTTCTTAGTTAGAAATTAATATTTGAAATGTGACAGAAATGCTGGTTACTTTTCTTTTCAGATCGAACCGAGAGGAATAAGCCTGAGGCTTTTCATTCCAGGTAAGTCATCCATATCATTCAATTACATATTGGGCATTTTTATGGGCATTTTCAATATGTCTATTCTGCTCAATACAGAGAAGGCAAAGTGTTAATATTGTGATAATGTTGCATGGTTCAGAATAAACACTGGGTTGTTCCAGCTCTACCTAGACACCTCTGTTGCTCCACGGCTCTGTCAGGACTGCAGTGGCCAGAACACTGTCTCTTTAACAGGCAGTTCTGCTGATGGAGAGTTGTGAATGGTGCAGGGTAGCAAACAATGCACTGATCCTCTTTGACGGACGGTCGGACACTGTGTCCACTGTGTCCGAAGGTCAGAGCTTTTTGAATGGGGGACAAAACCACACTGACTCAGTTGTTGACGCCCCCAGAGCCAAGTTGGTTACCGTCCAGGGTTAGGGTAATTTCCATTTCATTTCAGTAAACTGACTCCAACCCTGTAACCTTTCTTTCATAACATAGTTTACCCTACCTAGATAACTCCTTTAAAACTCAGCACCTTTTTCAATGTCTTCCAATCCAGGGTATTGACACAGAAGGAGGCTGGTGAGAGGAGCTATAGGAGGACGGGCTCATTTTAACGGCTGGAATGGAATAAATAGAACGGAGTCACACGTGCTTTCCAGATGTTTGATATGTCAATTTATTCCATTCCAGCCATTACAATGAGCCTGTCCTCCTATAGCTGCTCCCACCAACCTCCTCTGTTAAAGTAAAGTAAACGTCAACATTTTCCAATACAAACCTGTTTTTGTTGATCAACTATTGGACGTTTAACCTCCATATTGTTTGTTTATGGGCTTAGCTAATCGTCCTAATTATCCACGTAGTGGTGTGGGGGGGGGGGCGTGTTGCTGTCTTTCTCTCCAGATGGTTTACATCTCCAGTTCAGTTAATGAGCAGGATGTGTTAAAGGTGCTGGGCCTATGGGGGTCTAGTCTGGATCGTGTTCGTTAAGCACCATACCAGAAACAGAAACCAGGAGGGACCACCTGGAATTGTCCAATAAGACATATTTTTGTTTTCTGTTGCAAAAATGTTTTAAAACATATTCCATTGTGTGCTCTAATGGACACGACCACATTCTGTCTTTTTCTTCTTTCTCCTAGTTGAGACTGTTTAGTTGGCCCTTCTGGGAACATATTCTGGCACAGCCTGGGAGGGGTGTGGTGTCAGCTCCAACACTACACTAGTCAGGAAGTCAGATCAGACCTGGGAAATCAGATCAGCAAGAGGGGGTCGTTATATTGCACTTTTAAGTGCACTTTTGGACACCACACTGGGCTTGGTAGATGAAGTATTTCGGTCATAGTGGTGATCAGCTGGAAGTGATTGTTTTTTTGCTAGGATGCACTTTTGGATGCCACACCGGGCTTGGTAGATGTATGTGGTGGCGAGAGGAGGAGGTGTTGGACTTGGGATATTTCTGAGTCATTGTTACAGTAACAGATGGACGATGCCTAAGGATATTCAGTGGATTGGATCTGCGTCCTGCTGCGTTTTTAAGGGTTTTCTGGAAAGTTGCAAGCGGGGTTGAACTCTTCAAAGGGCTTGCTTTTTAATGATCGTCCTCTTTCTTGTGCCTGCGTCTCTGCTACTTGTCCCATTCTCACTCTGATTACTGGCGTATAACAGGCGCATGTACCGGACGTAGGCTCTTCTTTTGGTTGCAGTATTCAGCAGTAGCTGTGTTGTGTGGATTGGAGTTGACGATAGAGTGGGATAGAGGATGTGGCCGTCGCAGTGGCAACTGCAGTGCAGAGAGGACCACTGCAGCTAAAGAGGTTTGATGCAACTATCAACACTGTTGTTATCATCCTTTGGTGTTACTCTGCACTTAGTCAGGTCTTTTAGAAGTAAAGGGGTATATATTATCTATTTTACTTTATCATATATGAAGTCTAGGATACCTATGGATGACAATTAAATGTTTTCAGATGTCAGGATTATTTGCTGAGATTTTAATTTCTTTTTGTTGAGAATTCCTCTGTCCTGGTTCAAGCCTATAAAGGTGGCTGGTTGGCTTGTGGATAATTAGCACTGTCTGTCCAGTGAAGTCTGACTGTTGCCAGCATTATACTTTGCTTTCACAGGTTGTATAAATGTAAGAAATCTTATTTTCCAGTCCAACTCTCCTCTCCTCAATGGTAACTCTTCTCTCTTCCAGCCAAGGACCGCTGTCCTCAATACGAGCTGCCATCAAGAGAAGTGAGTTTCTCATTGTTGAGTTTGTCCATTATTTGGTATATTCTCATACTTTTATATTGTACCTAGCGTGAATAAAGTCTGTCTATAGGAGGATGAGCTCATTGTAATGGCTAGAATGCAATGAATGGAACGGAGTCAAACATGTGGTTTCCATACATTGATGTGTCTGACTCTGCTCCATATATTCCATTCCAATGAGCCCGTCCTCCTATAGCTCCTCCAACCAGCCTCCTCTGGTATATAGCTATTGTACATGATTGAATCCCCCAATTATTTTTTTATGTCTCTTTCAATTCATTATATATCAGATTGAAAGAGATTAATTTCATATAATTTTCTCCCACAGCGAGAACCAGCACCCAAAGTGAACAGACCAGAGACAGAAGGTGAAGTAAACAGAGGAGCTTCATAATACTTCATAATACTTCATAGTCTGTTTGTAGCTCTCTGATTGAATACAGTTCTACTCTCATTATTCCAAAGAACTTGTGCTCTACAGTGCTATACACATTTTTCATTTGAGATGTACTGATATTAGTGTTGACTTACAGTCCTCAACTCAACTGGTGAATAACCATTAAAGGA
Organism: Hucho hucho; assembly: GCA_003317085.1. Classification (NCBI taxonomy): domain Eukaryota; kingdom Metazoa; phylum Chordata; class Actinopteri; order Salmoniformes; family Salmonidae; genus Hucho; species Hucho hucho. Next base: position 596,715 of record QNTS01000275.1, read on the forward strand.
AGTAACATGGTCTATAAAATGGCATATTAACAAAAATAAAATTATGGCCGCATATGGTGTTTAAAAAGCAAAATAATGATTTATGACAAATGATGGCTACATAAGGCTTTCTGTCAACATAAGACAAGTGTCAACATTCTGTTGCATGTCACGTTTGGTTGAGGTAGTCTACTGTATTGTGCGTAATGGACTTGTTTGTCTTTCAGACGTCCAGAGATCACCATCCTGTCAGCCGAGCCGCTCGCTGCCAACAGCTGGTTCCCAGGGACTTCTGGGGGATTTACGGCAGCCCCGCCTCCCTCACAGCCCATCTGGGGAGGGAGCATCCAATCAGATACCCAGGTACTGTTTATTTAACAATCAGCCTCTAATACTAGCGGAGACAGCAGGGTGTGTGCTCTTGGCCTGTTCACAGTTTGGGTGTGTTCTGCATGGATTTTAACTTGGCTTTTGTTTGATCCACCTTACCATGTTCCTGTGTCTTTCACAGTTTTCAGTGTAACGTTTGAGATTAACTACTTTCAAAGCAAACATATAATTTGGCAGTGAAACAAGCAGGTTCTGCATGTTGTACTACTTTAAGATGTCAATGTAGGATGGTAGCAAGCTTGCATGTAGAATACAAGTTATAATAATCACACCGCTACACATTTGCTTGGTCAACATGTGTGTGTGTGTGTGTGTGTGTGTGTGTGAACCTTCTCTCTCGTGTCTTAGCCACCACCATCCTATGACCAGGTGATCAAGGAGAAGACCCAGGAGACCGTTGTCACGCCGACCGCCGCCCCCCGGAGATCCACGACCATCGCCACGCAGACCGACCCTGTGGAGGATGACACCGCTGCTGGCCCAGAAAGCATTGCAGCCTCACAGCCAATTGAAAAGAGACCGTCTACAGGTGAGGCTTATGAGAATGATGATTACAGATGGGTTAGCTGACAACGTCACGAAAACTCTATAGTTTTCAATTATAATTTCCTTGTATTACCACGATGTAACGTCACTTTTTAGTCAAAGTTTTCATTTATGTTTTTTTATACATCTAAGTGGTTTGAGTATAGGCTAAATGTATTGTTTATAATCTCTTCCTTCTCAGTGAAAATAAAGCCTAAAAAGCCACCAAGGCCATACTTACCCAAGCCTTTACAAAGTGACTCTACCACTGCAACAGCTCTATCTGATTCTGGTCTTATCCAAGTAGACGCCACAGCCACTAACACTAAGAACCAAACTGACCCCAAGTCAGCCGCAGCCCAACCCAGCCCAACAGATTCCAGCTGTGCAATCCCAAACACCCGGTCTCTCTCTCCATCTGTTTCTGTACAATGGGATGGGCCAATAAAACCTTCCGAACCCAGCACTATCACTACTTTCTTAGAACCTACAGTCCCCTCCTCAACAGTCCCAGTAGCCACTGAACATCCCATCCCGCTTCCTCGTTCCAAATCCCGCAAACAGACAATCACAGAGGACGTCAAAGTTCAGACTCTGGTCAGGCTCAGTGACAGTGGTTCCAGCTCTGTAGATGACACAGCGGTCGAGGCTTCTCCCTCGGGAAAGTACCTACAGGAACTATTAGATGTGTTTTGTCCCGAGGACCAATGCGACCAGAACACTAGTGACTATCAGACGCCAACTGACGGGAGCGACCAAAGCGAGGAAGGTGACGAGGAAGGTGACGAGGAAGGTGACGAGGAAGGTGACGAGGAAGGTGACGAGGACGGTGACGAGGACGGTGACATGGCCGCCCTTCACAGCCAACATAACATCCGGGCCCGGATACAGGCCTTTGAGAGCCAGGAGGGCGATGGGGAACCAGAGTTCAAACGACCAGAGCCTCTACCCAGGAATGCGCAACTCAAGCCCAAACCAGCCCCAGCCCTGGCCCCCAAGCCCTCAATCAAGAAGCCCAGTAATGGCAATAACTACCAGGGGGCAATCTCAATTTTCTCCAATCCCTTAATTCCTTCCAACCCAACCCCAGCACCCAGACCCGTGCTCCACAGAAAACCCAGTGTAGTCCCAGAACCCAAGGAACCAGAATCAGAGGCTCCACCCCCCGCCAAGACAGCCATCCTTTCCCGGTCACGGCTCTCCATAGCGGCCAGAGCCAAGAACCTCTTCCCCCAAGAGGAGGATGAACCCAGGTTGGTACCTCCTATCTCTCCAGAGAAGCCTCGCAAGGAGCCGCTGGGCCTCAACCTCAACAACCACAACTCAGCCTCCATCACCACCACAGAGGCAGTGAATGAATACATGGACAACCCCATGAGTAAGTACAGCAGCTTGCATTTCACCACTGACTTAATTGCTTAACTTAGTAGTATAAGTGTTCTAAGTATAGTTAAAACACTTATAAGCTAATTTATAACCTCTTTATCGACAAAAACATCACTTTTTTATATCTTATTTTATTTAACCTTTATTTAACCAGGTAGGCCGGTCGAGAACAAGTTCTCATTTACAACTGCGACCGGGCCAAGATAAAGCAAAGCAGTGCGACAAAAACAACAACACAGAGTTACACATGGGATATACAAACGTACAGTTAATATCACAATAGAAAAATCTATATACAGTGTGTGCAAATGTAGTAAGATTAGGGACGTAAGGCAATAAATAGGCCATAGTGGCGAAATAATTACAATTTAGCATTAACACTGGAGTGATAGATGTGCAGATGATGATGTGCAAGTAGAGATACTGGGGTGCAAAGAGTAAAAATAAATAACAATATGGGGATGAGGTAGTTGGGTGGGCTATTTACAGATGGGCTGTGTACAGGTGCAGTGATCGGTGAGCTGCTCTGACAGCTGATGCTTAAAGTTAGTGAGGGAGATATAAGTCTCCAGCTTCAGTGATTTTTGCAATTCGTTTCCAGTCATTGGCAGCAGAGAACTGGAAGGAAAGGCGACCAAAAGAGGAGTTGGCTTTGGGGATGACCAGTGAAATATACCTGCTGGAGCGTGTGCTACGGGTGGGTGTTGCTATGGTGACCAGTGAGCTGAGATAAGGCGGGGCTTTACCTAGCAAAGACTTATAGATGACCTGGAACCAGTGGGTTTTGCGACGAATATGAAGCGAGGGCCAGCCAACGAGAGCATACAGGTCGCAGTGGGGGGTAGCATATGGGGCTTTAGTGGCAAAGCGGATGGCACTGTGATTGACTACATCTAATTTGCTGAGTATAGTGTTGGAGGCTATTTTGTAAATTACATCGCCGAAGTCAAGGATCGGTAGGATAGTCAGTTTTACGAGGGTATGTTCAGCAGCATGAGTGAAAGAGGCTTTGTTGTGAAATAGGAAGCCGATTCTAGATTTAATTTTGGATTGGAGATGCTTAATGTGAGTCTGGAAGGAGAGTTTACAGTCTAACCAGACACCTAGGTATTTGTAGTTGTCCACATATTCTAAGTCAGAACCGTCCAGAGTAGTGATGCTAGTCGGGCGTGCGGGTGCAGGCAGCGATCTGTTGAAAAGCATGCATTTAGTTTTACTAGCATTTAAGAGCAGTTGGAGGCCACGGAAGGAGTGTTGTATGGCATTGAAGCTCGTCTGGAGGTTAGTTAACTTCTTACGGAGTGGTGGGGCGCTATCCATAAATCTCAGTTTGGTTGGCGCGTTATGATAAGAAAATACAGCCTCCAATCGTCCATTGAAACGTGAAGAGAACTCGTTCAACTTATACCTATAAACTTGTCCAAGAACAATCAAACATAATTTTAAATGTATCCTTAGGAACACTTTTATGTATAAATAGTATAATATTTCAACCGGAATATAAACTGGGCGATAAGAAAGGAAAAAACCACAGAGCGTGCCAGCCGTGAACGCGCATTTACTTGTATTGACATCTGCGTGGACACTTCCTTATTTGTCTTCTTCTCTGCTCTAAAAGCATCTAAAAAGAATCAGAACACTTTCTCGAGACTGTTGACATCCAGAGGAAGCAATAGCTACTGCATTCATATGCCCTTATATGGGCATTTTCATAAGGGAGGGGTTCCAAATGAGGCAATCTGTCAAAACCACTTTTTCCAGGACAGAAATTCCTCGGGTTTTCGCCTGCCATGTCCGTTCTGTTATACTCACAGACAAAATGTTAACACTTTTAGAAAATTAAGAGTGTTTCCTATCCAATGGTACTAAATATGTGCATATCCTATTTTCTGGGCCTGAATGGGAGGAATTTTACTTTGGGCACGCCAGGCTCTCCAAAACGGTCACCTCGTGCGCTGCTCCCAAAGAAGTTAACACAATGTCCAAAGAAGGGCCAGAAGTATACAGAATGGTGTTGTCTGCGTAGAGGTGGATCAGAGAATCACCAGCAGCAAGAGCGACATCATTGATGTATACAGAGAAGAGAGTCTGCCCGAGAATTGAACCCTGTGGCACCCCCGTAGACACTGCCAGAGGTCCAGACAACAGGCTCTCCGATTTGACACACTGAACTCTATCTGAGAAGTAGTTGGTGAATTAGGCGAGGCAGTCATTTGAGAAACCAAGGCTATTGAGTCTGCCAATAAGAATGCGGTGATTGACAGAGTTGAAAACCTTGGCCAGGTCAATGAAGACGGCTGCACAGTACTGTCTTTTATCGATGGCGGTTATGATATTGTTTAGGACCTTGAGCGTGGCTGAGGTGCACCCATGACCAGCTCTGAAACCAGATTGCATAGTGGAGAAGGTACGGTGGGATTCGAAATGGTTGGTGATCTGTTTGTTAACTTGGCTTTCGAAGACTTTCCAATCTTTAGGGATCTCAGACGATATGAAAGAGAGGTTGAACAGGCTAGTAATAGGGGTTGCAACAATTGCGGCGGATAATTTTAGAAAGAGAGGTTCCAGATTTTAAACATTGTTTAGAATTTGTCATATAGTCCTAATGCAGGACCTATATGTTGACAAAAATTGATGAGTCAACACTGGCCGTCTCTATCTCTCTCTCTCCAGACCATATCTCATTGAACCCTGTGCGTAGTGATGTGGGCGGCGGTGGCTCCTTCAGCAGACAGAGTGTAACCAGAAGACCCACCACCATTAGAGTCCCCAGTACAGGAAAACGTGAGTCTAGTCCACCTGCTCTGCTCTACTCTCTGAGTAGTGAGTTATGTGGCATGCTCCATATCCACACATGTATGACCTTATATAAAGGCCCTCTGATCTCCATCTGGATCTTCCCAAAATAAAACGTTTTGACATAACCAAATGATGGATTAGATGCTGTTGATTTTCTTTGCTGGCGAGCCATTTTCTCAACCAAACTGTAGGTGTGTATGTTTGAATGTGTGTGTCTGTGCTTTGGTGTCTTAGTGAGTGTGTACAGTCGACTCCTGATAAGTGAGTCAGTTAATCCGAATTTCAATACTTTATTTACTTCGACACGTAGTTTGAGTATGTGCATGTTCCATCTCAGAGCGTTCATTCATGGCAACACCAAGCCATTGAATTAGTGCAAAAATACAATAATCCCAAACCTTTGCATGGATTAAGAGTTGACTGTATGGTTTGTACAGTTTACAGTACAGTGTGTCCAGTCTAAAACGTTGATGGTTTTCTCTCTCAGTGTTCGATGGGACTTTGGACAACCCTCCTCCTCTCCCTGCACAGAAGCCTGTAGGGTCACTGCCATCCCCCGTGACCCGTAAACAAAGCATCTCAATCCGCTTCCCCTTCCAGGTAAGCGCTACCACCTTCCTCCCCCATATACTTCTCCAACAGAAGCACTATTGATCTACAGTAGGCTACCTAGCTTCTCTTCTACTACTAGAAAACAGGAAATACAAGAGATTACTGACAGTTCTTCCTCCACACCAACACAATACTGCACTCTCTCTGGGGAAGCCAGAGCCAGTCAATAGCTCCCGGCCCGGCTTGGCTTGGCTATGACATAACTGGGCTTTTGTGCAGCAAGAAGGCTTAGCTAAAATGACATAAAAAGACAAGTCAAAGTGGTACTTTGTATTTTTCTTCAGCGTCACTCACGATTATCTACTGTCAGTTCATTCATGGTGGCCTGAAAACCAGCCCTGTCGGAAGCAGTGCTAAACTAGCCTGACAAACCAGCCTTTTACCTGGCCACCGCCAACATTCACCTCCACCTGTGGTTCTTAACCGCAGACCACACAAAGGGGCCAGTATAGTGTAAACAATGACTGACTAGTACTGTACAGCTAGCTGTTAGCAGTGGCTAAGGAATGGGCACATTGAGCAGTCATTAACTTGGTTGCTATGGTTGCCCTAGTTGATGAGCGCTGCGTAGGTAAGTCTGTTTTGTTCAGGGGAGGTCATTCAATCCCATGTGGTGTTAAATGTGATCTGGGAGAGATTAGAGAAGTACCCTGGTTGTCATCAGTTCACATCTGTTTCTAGACTGCCACGTTGCTTCTTTGAGCGTAATAGTAACAACCTTTTTTTCTGTTGATTTGAACTGTAGGAGTCCTTTGATTCTGAGCCCATACCGGGCCTCCCTCCTCGGTCAGTAACATCACATTGTGGGTCATTTTAGGGGATAAAGAGGGGTAAAGATCCATTGATAACATATTAGATGCAGTCCTAGACACATGGCTTTAATTAATTTCATACTGCTGTTGATCTCTTCCAGGCCTGGTGGAGCTAAGGTCCTCCCTCCTCGCCCACCTCCAGCAAAAGTAGGCCCAGGAAGGCCACCCCCGCCCCGGATAAATGGTCCATGTCAATCCCTCTCCACCCATAGAGCACCAGCTTCATCAGCAGCTCCATCGCCCAAGCAGCCCCAGGCTCAGAAGCCCAAGAGGAAGGGACCTGTGCTTCCCCCCAGGCCCAACCCTGGCCACCGTCTCTACAACCAATACACGGTGAGAGCTTAAAGTTCCCACCCTGCTCTGCTGCTGCCCCCAAGGCAGCCTGCTGCCCTCACAGCAGCCTGCTCTGCTGCTGCCCCCAAGGCAGATCCATGGGGGATTTCAGTGGAACTGTTGTGCACTGTAGTTGTGGCAAGTGTAAGCCTGTGAATGTTTTCTGAATGTTTTCTTGGTCATGTGTGTTCGTCTAGCTTGGACTTCCTCATGGGATAGCAGAGTTTGACTACAATGGGAGAGACACAGGGGAACTCTCATTCCAGGTAAATCACTGTCTGCATGTTTTGGATGTGTTGCTTCTAGCAACAACAACACCATGATATGAGAAAATGTTACTGACTACTGTATTTAAACCTGATTTGATCACTAGTTTTATGGATTGACTTATTTCACCTTACTGTTTTGTAATCATTTTTTTCTTTAAGGAAAAGACGATTTAGTAGAAATTAATATCAAATGCTTCTTGATTTTCTCCCACAGAAAAATGAGTTGCTGCTGCTGATCGAGCAGCTCGACCACAAGACCTTTGAATGTCAAGCGGGAGACATCCGGGGCCGAGTCCAGAAGTCTCACATGAAAGTCATCACTCCTCTCTCCAGTGCCCCAACTAAACCAGCTCTGTCACAGGTAATGTCTTCAACCATTTACAATGAGCTGTCAATCAAAACATGTCTGCCCTCTTACTTTCCAGGCAACTTGGCTACCCCCTATTTAGTTTGGCTAGCCTATGTTTAGTATATCTAGCACCAATTGGTTTTTATTTCTTTGTAGCCACATAGGAACTTTCATTGTGAACTTGGAGTATTTTTTTAGTTTAGTTTAGTCTCTAAATCCCTCTTTTGTACGTGTTTCTGTAAATTCCACATATACCTGGATGTGTTTTCTCTTACAGGGTGTCAGCACCGTTGGGTCTCGTAGAGGCAGCAGTGGTCTGCAGGTGCAGGTCGTCCATGACTTCACCCCAGGTACAGAACAGTACCTACTCTGGCACACTGACCACCACAACACACAACCTAACACGTCTCCTATGTCCTATACTAACAAACACAGTGCTATTGGACTGTACACCTTACAATATTTTAAGTCATTTATTCGATTTTAATCATGTCAAATAAATTCCAATATGGCTGGCATGCTTTTATAGTTGTTTTGAGTTCCCCCAAACATGTCCACGCCAAGTAAAGTAACTTTTAGAATCTAGAAGAGGCTCACAAAAAAAGTGTTAATTTGCAATATGTCTGGCATGTTTTCATTGCTTAGTTCTGTGTTTCCCTCAGCAATTGATATCCACGAAGTTGAGTTCATGCTAGAGTTTGTGTTGTCAGTTGGTGTCAGCAGTGGGATTTGATTGACATGTGTTGTATCCTATCCAGAGGGTCCAGGGGAGCTGGGTCTGAGGGAGGGGGATGTGGTGACCAATGTGGAGCAGGTGGACAGTGAGTGGTACCGCGGCTCCTGTAGAGGCTCCTCTGGCTTCTTCCCTGTCAACTACGTCAAAGTTATGGTAAGACTTCAGTCAATGTTTCAGCTATAGAGATAGAACTGGTTTCCAAGACTCAGATTAATCCTACTCCTGAATGAAAAACTGTTCAATAAATAGTCTCTATTCAAAGTCTTTTGTGTGAGAAAGCAGCCCATAAAGTGATCTATAGGATGTATACAAATGAGTCCAGCTATTTAATGTGTTTTGATTATGATTTTTTTCTCTATTTAGTCAAGTGCACCAACACCGACCAACGCAAAGAAGGCAAGGCCCCCCCCTGCAACAGTCAGTGGACCGAGGTGTGTGGCGCGGTTCGACTTCGAGGGTGAGCAGAGTGACGAGCTAACCTTTTCTGAGGGAGACGTGATTCAGCTAAAGGAGTACATGGAAGAGGAGTGGGCGAGGGGACAGATAGGGGCCCACACTGGAATCTTCCCCATCAACTTTGTGGATATCATAGAAGATCTTCCTCCTCTGCCACAACCACAACGACAGCAATCATTCCCCACCAAGATGGCACTACCTGGTAGGACTTTTATTTCAAGTCCCACTTCTTAGCTTGAAAATGGAATATACTGTATATTAAATTACATATCACAGACTGGGCCTTTAAATCATTAAGGAACCTCAGCTTGAGATAGGGGCACATATCTTGACATTGTAAACATAATCAGAGAATTGGAGACATTGGAATTTTCCCACGGAATTTCATGTCATTCCGGCATACTGTAAGGTCAAAGGTGGCCAGGCCACAAACACAGTGAAATATTTATTCTTGGCACGGGGGATTTTAGCTGTATCGTGACGTATCCTGTACCCCTATTGCGGTTTGTCCACCAATACAAAAGGTTTCTCTAGAACTAGTCTACAGTGAACTGCCTCCATCTCTCTCGTAATGTGTAGGCTGATACTTCCCTCTGCGGAATGTATGGAATCTGTGCAACATGTTTCATTAAGTCAGGAGCTGTGTGGAAGCCCCTGTACTAAGACCTTAGTATTAATACGGTACTTCTCACTGGCTCTAGCAGTGTACTAGTGTACGCCCACACACTCATTCCCCATTCAGTTTTATGTTCAGCAACTGTCAACACAATATGCTTTCTATCTGAATACCGCTACTGCATTTCTCAGGCATGGTTTCTTCAACCAAGACCCAAGAGGCTGCCAAACCCATACAGGTATGGTTCATGTGGTACTGTTACCAGTCTTTACAACAATACACAAACTAACGTTACGATACAGGTGTCTGTGTCAGTGTTTGGCCTTAGCTGTAGTCTGGGGTAGCCTAATGACGTCTGCGGGTATATCCAATGATGAATGATTAGACCTTGTGTATGAGACCGTGAGTATGAGTGTCCACTAACATGTATATCCCTGTCTATAGTCCGGTTCGTCAGGAGTGGAGTGGGCCGTGGCTCTGTATAACTTTGTAGGCCAGACAGAAGATGAACTGTCCTTCCAACAGGGAGACCGTATCCTGGTCACACAGCATGTAGACGCCGAGTGGTGTTCTGGAAGGCTCAACGGTAGAGAAGGATTCTTCCCCACAGCCTTCGTAGAGACCAGCTCAGGTAATAATAGGGCATTCTTATGGCGCCATCTTGTGGTAGGTGAATTTATCTGCTTGATAAATCAATCTAGGACTTTTTTATACTTAAAATATTTATACTTTTGGTTTAATTCAATTCAAATAACTTTGCCGGGGTGATGATTGACACATGACAAAAAACTACTACTGATACATTCAACGCAAAACCCAGTTTGAATAGGCCTATATACCAGATACTGGTGGAAGTTATAGGAGGACGGGCTCATTGTAAAGACTGGAATGGATTGAATGGAACGGAGTCAAAAATGGTTTCTGTATGTTTGATACAGTTCTATTAATTCCATTCCAGTCTTTAAAATGAGCCCATCCTCTTATAGCTCTTTCCACCAGCCTCCTCTGATACATATAGATATTCCTGGCCTACTCATAGGGCAGCATAGTAGGACATTTACTATGAATAAACTCTCATAAGGACATTTAAGGTACTGATGATTCCCTTTCTCTGTCCAGGCAACTCTCCAGTGTTGGACAGACAGCAGAGTGTGATTAATGGAGAAGGAAGGAGAGGGAAAGCGCTATTTGACTTCACAGCTGAATGTGATGAGGAGCTCTCACTGAAGGTATTTCTGGCTTCTACTGTCAACATTCAATAGTTAACATTCTGTTTGTTACAATCAACAGTCATATACTACAGGTACTAGGCCTACAGTATAACTTTCCTTTCTCTTGCTATAGGTGGGGGATATTATCACCAACTTGGAGTCCATTGACGATGAATGGTTCCTGGGAGAGTTGAGGGGGAAGCGAGCGTTGGTGCCTAAAAATTATATGCAAGTGCTGGCATGAGTAATCTACCCTTAACAAAGACACTGGGGCTTCATCACGAGTAATGTCTTTTGAACAATGGAAAGATGAGAACCTGAAAGATAGGAAACAGAATATTCCAAAGTGCCTTTTTGCCCCACTGGACTGCTGTAGTTCTCTACTTTGAAGCTTAAAACTAGATTGTCCGGTCAATCTCCCACAGAAAGCTATTGTGCGTCTTTTTTAATAGTATTTATAAATGTGAAAGGGCCACTTTTATTTGGATAGTATGACCACATACAGAAATGTTACTGATAGTCTGTAGAGCATCTACAGATGGACTATTTAAATAGTGTTAGCTGTGAAAGTAATGAAATAACTTTGGCTGGCTGTAACGGAATTGAACAGGCATTCATATGAAGTTCTTTGGTCTAATCCAGATATGCAGTATTTAACAATGTTGACCACACTATTGCACATTACATATAGCCGTTGTAGTACAATATTTCCTCAAACTATGAATTGTGGTTCTTAGAATACTGCATGTATGAATCCCCCAAAAAGCCTTTTCTGGTGGCTAATTGTGCTCAGCTGGTTCATGAAATAAAGATATTTTAAAAAAAACGCAGAGTTCTATGAAGTCAATTCTCCTTAACAGGGTCATTCATAACTGAGGAAAGTGTCAAAAGGTTTGACTTTCAGAAAAACATATTGGTCAAGCGTAGGCATACAATTATTTTAAAAGGTGTATAATCCTTACAGGGTGGAAAAGTGGATCGTAAATTAGCCATAGATCTGAGTGAGCAAGATTGCAGTAGCGTAATGTTGAACACTTGAACAGGATTTTAACTTCTCAAACAATATTTAGAAATTTCAGTAATTAGAAATGTTATTTAGCTTTGCACAATTGTTTTCCCACCAAATAAATTGACACTTCCTGAATGTGGCATCATTGTAGGAAGGGGTTTTCTTAAATGGAGAATTACAACAAACGGGGTGGAAAGTGATCAGGGACAAATCAGATGTAAAAAAAATATTTATATCTTATAGTTCTCGGAAGTTGATGACATAGCAAAAATGCAAACATCCACTGAAAGGTGTTAAACATACCTTGAAAGGGAATTTCATGATTTAAGGTAAAGGATACCTGACCTTATATTTAAAGCATTTTGGGATCCACATTTTACACCAAGATTTTTCCTGAGGACAGAAAAGGCACCACATCGTAGGAATGACCCAATAGCGCATTTGAGGCCCAATTCATCAAGAGAAGTTTGGTTTATATTACTGTAAAAACACTCAGTATTGTGGTTTACATTTTACCTCCAGATGCCAGTCAATTAGATTAACCTATATTGCAATAAGATGTAATTGAGCCCATAGAATCTTAATTTGAGCATGAGTGCCATGGTAAAATTACAGTATAAAACACTAGACTGAAGGTTAAATGCTACCTGTAAAGTGTTGGTCCCATGAGCTAAAATAAGATCCCAAAAATGTTCCATATGCACAATTTAGCTAAAATGTGAATTAAATATTTACAACCGTTAGTGTGCATTTCTCCTTTGCCAAGAACCCATTCACCTGACCAGTGTGCCATAAAGCAGATTAAACAGCATGATCATTACACAGGTGTACCTTGGCTATGGACAAAGGCCACTTTAAAATGTGCAGTTCAACACAATGCCACAGATGTCTCAAGTTAAGGGAGTGTGCAATTGGCATGCCGACTGCAGGAATGTCCACCAGAGCTGTGAATGTTAATTTCTGAACCATAAGCTGCCTCTGTTTTAGAATTTGGCATTACGTCCAACCGGCCTCAACCGCGTAACACGTTGAGTTTATTTTTGTATAGAGCTATTATTTTTCAGGCATAAATGAAAGCATTTATAGTTACTATAGAAATAGAAACCATAAATGCTTTGATTTATGCCTGAAAAATAATCACTCTATACAAAATACCTTAATAAACAACCATCCCATTAACAGAAGACAGCAACAGTTTAGAGAATCATTTACATTGTTTATTAAATCTGTCAGGGGTTTAGACTGTCTCCTGGATGGGGGGCTCGTAGCCGTCGGCCCGATCCACCTTAGCCCCGGTGTCGTCCCCAGAGGGCTTGGTTGCACTGCTGCCGCCACCCTCACCGTGGAGCTCCATCAGTTTGCCCACTGGAAGGAGACAAGAATAATCTAAGCATAACGCCAGAGTACAACTCAACAGGCTGTTAGAGAAAGTCACATTGGATAAGTCACTTAGGATAATTTAGTATGCTAGGCTGTGTTTACACAATCCAAATCTGATAATTGGGCAAAAGATCAGAATTGGGCTGCCTGTAAATGCAGCCACATCGGCATATGTTAGGATACAATCATGTCGCACAGAAACAAGTGTTGAGTCATCTCGCTGGAATACCATGACTGCTGCCAGATGCTGGGGACCAAACGGTGGTCATGATTAAACCAAGCTCAATGTCAAAAGTGACCTTTAATAACCCTGGTTATTTTAGGTTAAGGTTGTTTTTGGAGGTCCTTTAATGCATGGTAAGTTTTTGACAAAGATCCTGAATAAGCTTTTTTTTCACACCATCAATTGTCTAGTATTGTGCCATCTGTCGGAGCTATGATCACTCCAAGTACCCACCGTATACATAACCCTTTCCCTCTCCGCCCCTTGGCACGTTCAGTCGGACTGCCACGCCTCAAGGGGCAGGATAGGTTTGAGGTTCAAGGTAACTTACACTCAAACTTGGGCTTCTTCAGCATCTTCACCTTCCTGACGTAGACGTCGTGGAGGGGGTAGATGGACTGGCAGGCCTTCTCAATGTCCTTGCCAACAGAGTCAGGGATCCTAGAGGACAAAGGGAAAAGAAGTGAATCAGTAAGAGGGAACCTGGCTCGGCTACTGAAAATGACCAGCTGAGAGATCAGTTAAATTACTGGCTGCCTTCCTTGAAAGCCATTCAACTTCCTCAGACATCGAAACTTAACTGTACACAACTTCAGATGCAGGAAAAGTGTGACACATGCAACAATTAAGTTGAAATAAATTATTTGCTTCATCTAACAGCCAATGACCATGCATGCCCATACATGCACTCCATGTTGCATTTCACATGGACCACATCTTCCCAATTAGTGCAGAACATTATATTGAACCAGCAACAGGAGGGAGAGGGTTCTTACAGCTTGTTGACGACTTCCTTCAGGTCGTTGGTCTGGACCTCACGGGTCATGATCTCCATCATCTTCTTTCTGATCTGACGGACCTGCTGGTGCTGGGCGTACGACGTCTTCCTGATCTGGTTGGTGCGCTTCTTGGTGAAGCCAACGCAGAACAGACGCAGGAGGTAGCCGTCGGTGGTCTTCACGTCCACGTGGGCCTCAATCATGGTCTGGCGGGGAGACAGGATAAAGGTAAATTAACTTCTTAGGGAGCGGTTCCCGAGGTGACGGTTTTGGAGAGTCTGGCATGCCCAAAGTAAAATGTCTCCCACTCAGGCCCAGAAAATATGATATGCACATAATTAGTACTATTGGATTGGAAACACTCAAGTTTCTAAAAGTGTTAACATTATGTCTGAGTGTAACAGAACAGAAACAGCAGGCGAGTTCTATGGCAAGCAGCTCCGAGATTTCAGTACCTATGGCTTCCACTAGAAGTCAACAGTCTATATATAAAGCCTCAGAGAGATTGGAGGAAGAATAGGTACAGGAAATGGCCAAGGTAGCTCAGATAAACAGGTTCTCGTGCGCCCCACTTTATTTTACTTATTTAACGTTTAGGTGACCATCCGAGTGAAATATTAACGCTCATATTCATAAAAGGATAGCTAAGGATGCATTTTAACTGGTATTTGATTTGTTTAGGAAAGGTTTATAGGTATATTTGAACGCGTTCTCTTCACGTTTCAATGGGCGATTCGACGTTGGATTTTCTGAACATAACGCACCAACCAAACGGAGATTTATGGATATAAATGACTTTTTCTAACAAAAGAACCATGGATTGTCTTCGTTGGACACTTGGGAAGCCCTCAGCAGAAGTTATTCAAAAGGTAATTGATTTGTTTTCGCTGTGAAATGTGTTGTGTGAACCGTGATGGTTTATGAATTTATGCTAATGGAAAATATGGGAGGTGCTACCCTCAAACAATCAAATGTTGTGCTTTCGCCGTAAAGCCTTTTTGAAAGCTGACAACGCTGTGATATTGCCAAGCAGCAGAGCTTTTGATGACTATGCAACACTTGTATATTGATGAATGTTTAATAATTCAGATTTTGAATTTAGCGCCTTGCATTTCACCGGGTTGTGTCGGCCCCTAAGTAGTGAATATAGTTTTGGGAACATTTGGCCCAACACGTGATCAATAACATTACAGGGCAGAGGTTAATTCATTGTGTTGAGATTACCCATAATGGTACATCACTTTTGAAGGTGGTGTGACAGTATTAGGGTACAATGTTGAAATTGTGGTTCACATTCCACGTGCTGAGAAAAACTGAGGGAAAGACGGTGCCTTTCAGCTTAAAGTTGCAATATGTCACTTTTTGGGCGACCCGACCAAATTCACCGAAATGTGAGTTACAGCCGTGTCATTCTCATTGAAAGCAAGTATAAGAAGCGGTAGAGGTTTGTTTTTTCTATGCTTCCTGTTAAGTTTCACATATGTTGTAGACCAGCTTCAAACAGCTGAAAATACAAAATGTTTAGTTATAGAAAATATTACATCTGTTTAGATGGTATAATGATTCACTAAACAATGACTGAAATTAGGCAAACTAAATGGCGCAGTGATTTCTGCATATTGCACCTTTAATGACAGTATGACCCATTTCATTACATTTTGCACTGTGATTATAAATGCATATCATCAAAACTACAATATCTCCACAAATCCATCGGTGTGTTCAATCCTCCTGTAGGATTCCTCACCTGCCACTTCTTGACCATGGAGCACATCTTGTCACGGGTCAGGTCCATGCCGTGGAAGTTGGTCAGGCAGTTCTTGCCCTGCACGTCTTCTGAGATCAGCTTGAACTTGCGGAAGGCCACCTCATCGTTCTGCAGGTCAGCAAGGCTCACCTCGAACACACGTCCCTTCAGACCATCAGAGGCGATTCCTAGTAGAACATATTAGTTAATGTGGGATGCAGTGAGGGGAATGGAGGCCAAGGCAGGGAACACCAGCAGATCTCTTTACCAGTAATCAGTGCCAATCATTGGGCCGAAACAATTTGTCATCATGCATTCCCATTGTGTTAAGTACGTTACAAACAAAACCAAGACAAGGCCGACAAGCTGAAACTATTTTAAAAGGGAAAACAAAAAAGTGACATTACTGACCAACAAACCCATTTTAAATGGTAGTTTTAGGACAACTTCAGGAGTCTATTAGTTGGGACTCCCCGAGTTGTACATCCTTCTGGTGTTGTGATGGAGAAATAACCCTACCACAATAGCCGGCTTCGCCAAACAAACGCTTCCTGTCAACAAAAGCACATGTATAATCTCTAGGAACTCTACTTACCAGATGTAGTGAAATGTGTACCTCGCTCTTTGTGGTAGGAAGTCTCGCGTGAAATCCATGGTCTAATGGCAGTCCGCTGTCTAACTTGGCAGGAATATGGTGCGGTTCGGACAAAAGTTGGATACTGATGTTTATTTCATGGCGAGGGACATTTCACTTTGTCTGGTAAATTCCTAGAGATTATACATATGCTTTTGTTAACCGTAAACATTTTTGGCCGGCTGTAGGGTTATTATCCATCGCCACCCACCAGAACGATGCACAACTCAGGGAGTCCAACCAATATACAGACTCCTGAAGTTGTCCCAAAGCTAGTTGAATTAGGCTACCTAGCTAGCTGGCTACAGTACAAGGTCAGGAATTTGCATTTTAGTCACATCCCTTTAAATCAACCCCCAGCTTCCAAGCGGTGCTATAATTCAACAGAACCATGTGGCTCTGTCTGCAGTTATTTTCATACTGGTAGCCATCACCACTGAACCATGTGTTGCTCCAGTAACCGGCATCCGTTGGAAAAGCAGACTTACTGGTTCCCTGAGTCCTGGAGACCAAGGTCTTGCCAATGTTGCGGATGTTGAACATAGCGGGTGCCTTGACATCATACCAGTCCTTCTTGGAGAAAGGGTCGACACTGGGGGATAGAGAAAGTAGCGTGGTCAATATCAGTTCTGTTCATCTGCTTTGATATGACACAGGCCTACGTAGCTAGCTGAAGAAACCACGGTTGCAGTCTAGTTTACGTGAAACCAACCAACGGGCTAACGTTAACTAGTTATTGGCAAACGCTGGCATTGGTATTAACGTCAACTTCCAGTACAATCAAACGTGGAAATTCAACAGGCACCTGACGAATCAATAAAACATGACCGGGGTGGCATAACGTTAGTTGGTTACTAATGTAAGGCCCAGCTAACTGGCTAATTATCTTATCTGACAAATGTACCTTTTCTCGCTACCGACTGAAGGGTCGGCACATGTAGCCCTGGCTGGCTTGGCTACAATACTTTCATTCTGTTTCACCACACCATTTCGTAGAAAATACTTCGTCAAGCTAACGTCAGCCATCAATGAACATAACGTGGACATGTCTGCCATCTTGCTAGCCACCATAGCTACATCAATGATCTACTTAGGTAGCTTAGCTTAAGACAGCCGATGTTACTAAATTACAGGCAGTGTGTGCATTTCAGCACATGTTTATGAAACGCTTCACGATATGCAGCCTGTATAAAGACTTGACCAGTCTCTTACATAACAGTTCAGCGCTTATGCAAACTCATGTCATCTAATGAACACTGGATGCGCGGTGAGCCTAGCAGATTAGCAACAGTGACCAGTCTGAGTGCATCCAGTCAAAATCAACCTCATCCTTCACATTTTCAAACTGAATGTCAATAACCTGAACTTAATTTTTGGTATTGCATGATTTAATGGATGAATTGCGCTACTTACATCTTCTTTTTGGCACCTTTTTTGCCACCTTTGGTCAGCCTCTTATTCTTGCCGACTGCCATGTTGGCTACAGGGAGTGAAAGAGAAGGAAATAGGAATTATCGCGAGTGTTAAAGATAGAGCTGAGATTTCTCAAATCTCGCGATTCGCGATATGTTGAGACCTCAAAACTAGCGCGTTGTCGTTCTCTACTGGCCTAGCGTGATATCTCAGTCCTTTATTTGATACGTTATAACAACATTTAATAAACTCAGGAAGTGTTTGTTACATTGTATGATAGAGTATTGTTATGCTACAATACTGATATTTCTATCCTGATCCTACTGTATCCACTACAGTAGCTGCTGCTGCTTCTGCAAAAGCTAATGCGGATCCAAATAAACAATTAAACATTCACTTTGACAGTTAGCTCAGTTCATAGCTCACATGAAAGATTGACATTCAGTCTGACACATATTGTGTTGTATGTCTTAAATTCTGTAAATAAATACATAATAATATTATATAATTCATGTATGATTTATAATAATTTGAATCTCTGTTCCAGAATGAATGAATATATGCATAAACATGTAACTGAGTATAAAATAGAAATGACATCAGCCACTGGTTTTTAGTGTGGCAGTGAAATATGATGCACCAACACTTTCATAAATTAACTAAATTCCACTTACAGTCACTGTATGTGGTGAAATTAGCAGTCATATGAGCAGACCCATAATAACTTAAATAACTTCAACCGAAATATTCACTCACATATTCATGATGAAGGAAAGAAAATTCACCTGAAATACGAGAAAATAAACATATATTGACTTAACTCAGTGTTTTCCAAACTCGGTCCTGGGGACCCCAGGGGGTTCACGTTTTGTTTTTGGCCTAGCACTACACAGCTGATTCAAATAATCATAATGTAATAATGCGTTGATTATTTGAATCAGATGTGTAGTGCTAGGGCTTAAAAACAAAATGTGCATCCCTTGGAGTTTGGAAAACACTGGCTTAACTATTCACAACATGTAATGCATGTTATGATAAACTATATAGCCCGTAGCACGCGCTCCAGCAGGTATATCTCACTGGTCACCCCCAAAGCCAATTCCTCCTTTGGCCGACTCTCCTTCCAGTTCTCTGCTGCCAATGACTGGAACGGACTACAAAAATCTCTGAAACTGGAGACACTTATCTCCCTCACCAGCTTTAAGCACCAGCTGTCAGAGCAGTTCACAGACCCCTGCACCTGTATATAGCCCATCTGTAAATAGTCCAACCAACTACCCCCCCTACCATATTTATTTATTTATCTTGTTCCTTTGCACCCCAGTTTTTCTACATTGCACATTCATCTACTGCACATCTACCATTCCAGTGTTTAAATGCTATATTGTAATTACTTTGCCACCATGGCCTATTTATTGCCTTACCTTCCTTATCCTACCTCATTTGCACTCTTTGTATATAGATTAGTTTTTTTCAACTGTATTATTGACTGTATGTTTGTTTTACTCCATGTGTAACTCTGTGTTGTTGTATGTGTCGAACTGCTTTGCTTTATCTTGGCCAGGTCGCAGTTGTAAATGAGAACTTGTTCTCAACTTGCCTACTGTCACGTCCAGGCCTGAGTTTTACAGGCTGGTGTGTTTAGTTTCGTTTTTGGTGTAGGGTTTTCTGTTCCAGGTGTTCTATTTCTATGTTGGGTAAATGGTTCCCAATTAGAGGCAGCTGAGTGTCGTTACCTCTAATTGGGAACCATATATATGTTTGTGGTTTTGCGGGTTATTTTGTGTTTAGTTCATAGCGTAAGTGTTTCGTCTATGTTATTTGTTACGATCTTTGTTTGTTTTTGTTCATTATTTTCCCAGTTACGTAAAGAAATAAATATGTATACTGGAAGCATCGCTGCGTCTTGGTCCGGCCCTTCAGAAGATCGTGACACCTACCTGGTTAAATAAAGGTGAAATAACAAACTATAGTTTTGGCAAGTCGGTTAGGACATCTACTTTGTGCATGACACAAGTAATCTTTCCAGTAATTGTTTACAGACAGATTATTTTACTTGTAATTCACTGTCACAATTCCAGTGGGTTAGAAGTTTACATACACTAAGTTGACTGTGCCTTTAAACAGCTTGGAAAATTCCAGAAAATGGTGTCCAGGCTTTAGAAGCTTCTGATTGGCTAATTGACATCATTTGAGTCAATTGGAGGTGTACCTGTGGATGTATTTCAAGGCCTACCTTCAAACTCAGTGCCTCTTTGCTTGACATCAAGGGAAAATCAAAAGAAATCAGCCAAGACCTCAGAAAAAGTCTGTTTCATCCTTGGGAGCAATTTACAAACGCCTGCAGGGTACCAGGTTCATCTCTACAAACAATAGTACGCAAGTATAAACACCATGGGACCACGCAGCCGTCATATCGCTCAGGAAGGAGACGCGTTCTGTCTCCTAGAGATGAACGTACTTTGGTGCGAAAAGTGCAAATCAATCCCAGAACAACAGCAAAGGACCATGTGAAGATGCTGGAGGAAACAGGTACAAAAGTATCTATATCCACAGTAAAACGAGTCCTACATTGACATAACCTGAAAGGCCACTCAGCAAGGAAGAAGCCACTGCTCCAAAACCGCCATAAAAAAGCCAGACTACGGTTTGCAACTGCACATGGGAACAAAGATCATACTTTTTAGAGAAATGTCCTCTGGTCTGATGAAAGAAAAATAGAACTGTTGGGCCATAATGACCATCGTTATGTTTGGATGAAAAAGTGGGTGGCTTGCAAGCCGAAGAACACCATCCCAACCGTGAAGCACAGGGGTGGCAGCATCATGTTGTGGGGGTGCTTTGCTGCAGGAGGGACTGGTGCACTTCACAAAATAGATGGCATCATGAGGAAGGAAAATAATGTGGATATATTGAAGCAACATCTCATGACATCAGTCAGGAAGTTAAAGCTTGGTCGCAAATGGGTCTTCCAAATGAACATTGACCCCAAGCATACTTCCAAAGTTGTGGCAAAATGGATTAAGGACAACAAAGTCAAGGTATTGGAGTGGCCATCACAAAGCCCTGACCTCAATCCCATAGAAAATATGTGGGCAGACTTGTAAAAGCGTGTGCGAGCAAGGAGGCCTACAAACCTGACTCAGTTACACCAGCTCTGTCAGGAGGAATGGGCCAAAATTCACCCAACTTATTGTGGGAAGCTTATGGAAGGCTACCCAAAACGTTTGACCCATGTTAAACAATTTAAAGGCAATGCTACCAAATACTAATTGAGTGTATGTAAACTTCTGACCCACTGGGAATGTGATGAAAGAAATAAAAGCTTAAATAAGTCATTCTCTAATATTATTCTGACATTTCACCTTCTTAAAATAAAGTGGTGATCCTAAGACAGGGAATTTTTACTAGGATTACATGTGAGGAATTGTGAAATGTTGAAATGTATTTGGCTAAGGTGTATGTAAACTTCCGACTTCAACTGTATATTACTCAATACTCTATAGTGTATTACACTATTCAGTCAGCCAAGTATACTGTGTGACAGTCAGCCGTAACATGCTGTATTAGTGAACCATCAAGTGAATATTTAATGAAGAAAACAGGTTGAACCTGAATCTCAAACCGTTAACATTCCATGCAGGTGTGTCTTGCCTACTCTCGTTATTTGGACACTGATACAACTGTCATTACAGGGTTAGGGATGACGCCTAGCTGGGCTGAACCTGGTGACAATGTAAACATTGACATGCATTCATTCTATACCTACATTGTCTCTACACTCTTAGAAAAAAGGGTTCCAAAAGGGTTCTTCGGCTGTCCACATAGAACCCTCTGTGGATAGGGTTCTTCATGGAACCCAAAAGAGTTCTACATGGAACCAAAAAAGGTTATTCAAATGGTTCTCTTGTGGGGACAGCCGAAGAACCCTTTTAAGTTCTAGATAGCACCTTTTTTTAATGTTCAACATATGTCCTAATGTTGGTGAGGCCAAATTTGGCCAAATCCCTCATATGTATAGTACATATAAATCATATACATCGTATAAATGAGAATGTGCATGTTAGAGACATGTAACACTTAGTGAAGATGAATTTAAATAGAATAACATTCCTGTCATCTCCTTGTCAGGAATAATCCCTGATCAGGAGAATGGAAGTGAGGGTCTTTTAAAGCTCAACAACCATCCAACATGAAGTAAGTTCCTATCTTGTCACGCTGAAACTTTTTGAACCCCTCACCTGGCTTTAAAATCAACAGGCACCCAAAAAGTTCTTACTCTTGTCACTGAAAACGTTTTGACCGCCTGGTTGAAGTCAACAACCAAAATCAAGAGAGGTTCAGCATCCTCTTCTCTCACAACATGCCTCCAAAAACGTTATCTTGATTGCCTGCCATATCGCCTACCTTCTGTAGCATGCTGCTAAAAATCAGCCTCCTATTCAGAAAGGCATCATCATCATCACATGGATGAATTTACCCACTGGGCAAACACTGGTTGAATCAACGTTGTTTGCTTTCCAAACTGTACATTTTTCCCACGATTGTAGTTCGAAATTTGCAAAAGGCAAACCGACAGCCGCATTGAATATAATCCATAGATGGCAGTTCCCATTTAAATCAGGACTGGCAGCCAATGATAGTGTACCCATGAGTTTAACACTCAAATTTCCAGGGTAAGAGGTTCCAAATCCCTTCTGTGGATTATATGTCTATGGCCACAATGCAACAAGCTGTATATTTGGCGTGCATGCTGGCCAAATTGCGGCCTTTCCCGACTGTAGGCAACCGGTAACTGCCAAAATAAAGGAAACACTTGAGTAAGTGAGGGATACAAAGTTTATGTTATGGTGTGTGGGGTGCATTTTCCTGGCATGGTTTATGTCCACTTGTAGAATCTATGTTAAGGTGCATTGAAGCTGTTCTGGCAGCTTGTGGTGACCCAATACCCTATTAAGACACTTTTGCACTTTTGATACAAATTAATCCACAGTTATCTTTTTGAAACTATTGATCCTCTGTGGCTAAATTATGCTCTCTGGGGTATTTTGAACATTGAGAGCAGGCTCCTGTGGTTGGATAAAAAAAAAAACGGAATTGTGTTTTTTTGGCTCTTGGGCCCAGCCCCTGACTAATTTTATTTCTTATGCAGTTTTTTTATTAATCGGTTACCCAATCAAGGCAGGGCCCCCCGGTTGCCCACGTGGGCCCCATACCTCCTCTCCTCCCCCCATCTGATGATTAGCAGAGCGGCAGCAGCAAACTGTCTACACTCATTGAGAGCGGGCTCCTGACTCCTCCTGTGGTTGGCGGTTGCAGTAAAAAAATATATAATATATACTGTATATATGCTTCTTGGGCCCCCCACTGGCCTGGGCCCAGGGGCTTCAGCCCCGGTAAACCCCTGCATTAAACCGGCCCTGTCCATGTCATTTCAACAAAATAACATTGAACCAAAGTGGAATAGACCTTGAATTGACATCTGTGCCCAGTGGGTAGTCTCTGGAGAGACGTGTGTAATTCCCTCTTGTCATCATAATGCAACAGCCTTCACTCAGCTTAGTTTTCTGATCAAATCTGCCCCATGGGGGGGTTCAAAGTAAATCCAAGCTTCCCGCAGAATACATTTCTTAAAGAAAACAGTCAAGAGGATGTGTGTTTGAACCGTATGGTTTTAGCAGCCTTTATTTGTTCAGGATCTTTAAAAAAAAAAAATATTTCCCTCAGGTATTGATTTGGAAGGATGTAATGAATGCTCATCCAATCAAAAGATGACAGTGCTTTGGCACAAAGCTGTGTGAGTAGCTGAATTCATGAATGCGTTGTGGAAGACAAGACAAAACAAGAAAATAAAATGTCAATTAAATGTGTATTTAATTTACGTCATCAAGGTTGAAGTTCAACAGCCCACTATGAAATACAAGTTACTATATCAACACTCTCTCTTACTTTCATTTTGTACATAGCCTGCATGTAAATTAAAGCATTGCACTGTAGTAAGCACTTATATTTCAGGTCACTGCTACAGAGACCAACCTTGACTTTGGCTATGTCCCAAATGGAACCATATTCCCTTTACAGTGCACTTCTTTTCATCAGAGCCCCCTATTTCCCATAGGGCTCTGGTCTAATGTAGCGCACATTAAAAGGAACAGGGTGCCATTTGGGATGCAACCTCTGTCTGATGCTGGAACTCAACTGACTGCCTTGTGTCCCAGTGTCCCCAGGGAGAGGGACTGCTTGTGAGGTCAAAAGAATTGTGGCGCTGCCTGACTCCTTGGCAACAGCACTAGACCTGCGTCCTAAAATGGCACCCTATTCCCCACACAGTGCACTCCTTTTGATGAGAGCCTTATGGGCCCTGGTCAAAAGTAGTGCACTACATAGGGAATATGGTGCCGTTTAGGATTCAACCTAGGACTGGGAGCCATCCCACATCCCACTGAGCAACTGAAGTCACCCTGTATCAGAGCCTCTTAAGAGATGAGAGGAGACACATCTTTATGATGCAATAACGATCTTTGTTCAAATTCATTGCATTTGATCTTTGATTACATTTCAATCATACATAGGCTATTCAATATACGTAGGCTAAATGAAATAGAAACCTCTGACAATGTATTTATTTGGTCTCATAAACGTCTTAAACAAAATTCAAGTTTTAATGTCACGTGCACAAGTACAGTGCATTGCCTTTCTTGCAACATGGGTCAGTGACTGGAAGAGGCAAGAGAAGCATCGCTGTCACATCGTTTTAATGTCTGGTTTCTATCACCTCCGGTTGCATTACAGCTGTCAAAGTTCCATTGCATGGACTGTAGAGAGAAGCATCACAATTTACATATCTCATGTGAATATTTATAACAATAATATAAACATGTTTACAAATGTTTCCTGTTCTATACAAATATAACCATGGTTGCATAATGTGGGTAGATGATGCCTAAAGTCTGCCTATAGGAAAAAATAAACATATTGACAACCATTGTTACAGCCTAATCCTTAGAGTTTTTATATGCAATTTGTTTAATGCAAAACCTCTGTCTTTGAGTGCACAGCAGTAGATGACTCCTGACTCCAGCAAGTATCTTCCTCTTGCCTTTAGACGTCTCTGCATTATAGGCCAACCGGCTGCAGTATGAGGCGAAATTGTACACTAGACTCTATTCCTTTGGAACCGAATATTTGTGACGCCCTGCTCGTTTCCTGCATTATAAGCCTCCCCTCTGTCCCTGGCATCAAAAAAGTCCACAGCGCCATCCACCTGGGCTACACCTGAGACCATTGAAATATATCAACGCCTGAGACACCCTGGCGAAGACACTCGGTGCCCACTGCGCATGCTCCACTTGTTACTGTTGTCTTAGCAGCAGGATATTACCCTGGCAGGATGATCGCGGATTTTTTTCTCATAAATAAGAGTCCCCCTGTAAAGACATGCTAAACTTTGGGAATATCCATTTTTTTTGGCAATCTAGTGCGGTACAACTGTTTTTCACAGCATTGCAACCAATGTATTGATTTTCTTGTATTATCTATGCATTGTTTTAGAAAGTTTAAACAAATACTGGAATGTTGAAAGCTATTGTGTAGGCTACATTTAAAGAAATACACATTTAATAAAATACAAATATATGTTATTGGAATTATTCAATAGTCTGCAAAACTTAAATTGGTCTCTTGTGCTAGGCAACGGGTACTTTTTGGGTTGTAGAGAGAACTTTACTACCTGTCTCATATAAACT
Source organism: Hucho hucho (assembly GCA_003317085.1). NCBI lineage: Eukaryota > Metazoa > Chordata > Actinopteri > Salmoniformes > Salmonidae > Hucho > Hucho hucho. The sequence goes on from QNTS01000275.1 coordinate 622,118, forward strand.
GGGGTGGGAAATACTCAGTCGCATCTCTACTAACCAAATATGGTTAGCTTTGGCAGTGGACTGTGTCGCACGGCCTGCTGCTGGCTTTTCAATCCACCCCATCCATAGCCCCCTATGCAGTACATTGTTATAGACTGTACATGGGATACATATTGGCTTGTACAGATGACTTTTGTACCTGCCTCAGATAAAGTGTGGTGTGAAATACTCAGTAAATACTCAGCCAGCAGAAGGCTGTGCGACACAGTCCCCTTCAAAAATGACACATATTTGGTTATTAGAGACTCTACTGAGTATTTTCCACCCCACATTAGCTGAGACAGGTATAAAAGTTCTCTCTACAGCACAATATTCTCAACATACATCAACAACAGTGTATGTAGGTCTTAAAGTTTTTGAAACAATATTTTTTATTTGATTCCATGAATTATCTATTTCCTTTCTTGTTGGTACAGTAAAAGTGGCCATTGATTCAAATGTAATATATTTAGAATTGTAACGTTTTGAAATGCGTACTTTTATTTTAAAGGTTTCCTCGTTACCATACGAACATGGCGTCATCATTTGTGCCGCCGGCAGAATACTGGTATAACACTGTCATGGCGGGGAAGAGCTGTAGCAGGGGGTAAATCAGGAAGAGAAAGCGCTGTAAGTGGGTTAACACTGAACAAGTCTAGCAGTTTTTAGGGAAGGACCAAGTGGATGACTGCTGTCCCTTGTCGAGCACCACTGGCGCTGTTTGCGGTACTTGAGCCACGTTTAGGAGTTCTTGCCCATGACAGCAGTCTACCTGCTGTGACAATAGCAAGTTCTGCTGCTCTAGCCTGGCTGGACTAGTGAAGAAATGAAAGTCGCAGGTGCCTCTTATATTTTGACAGAGGGGAGTTAAGGGCAAGGTCTCTGCGACTTGCCTTTAGAACCACATCTTATTAAGCCGGTCCATTTTAGTGAACGGGTTTGGATGCATTATTTCATTCGCCTCCTTATCAAGTTTCCGACCGGGGGAGAGGGCTTCGACATGGAAACGCAGGGACAACTCCAATGTGGCGGTGTCATCGACTAGAAATCCAACTATCGTGCGCCTGTGCCTTTCGCGGACTACAAAACATACTTTGTTGACTCGAAGGCTTATTTTGGGGTAATGTTTTGAATGGGGAGGGAAATATTTTCGTTGTTTACCTCCAGCCTGTCGACATAGTTGGAAAGAGGACACCATTGTTTTTTTCTTTCACCGACTTTACTGTATCCCATTACCGCCTTTGGGGGTGAACAGGTGCCTCACCTGTTAACGCCACCTGTCCTCCTGTAGCAATGGCTAGCGAGGAGACGCCTGGTGCTGGGCGACCAGCCGGGCAAGGTGATGGAGCTGCGGCGGTGTCGCTCAACCCTGGGATCCCAATCCGAGGAATCAAAATGAAATTCGCTGTCCTCGCCGGTCTGGTGGACGTTGGGGAAGTTTCCAACCGGGACATTGTGGAGACCGTCTTCAACCTGGTAAGCTGATTATCGGAAGCCACACTTTAATCTAAATAGTCCCTGGAAACCGTCCATAGAGGATCATGTTGCACTGTCTACCAACCTGCCTTTTCTCTTTTTCTGGTACACCTTAGGCTACCTCCTGGCCACAATATGTGTTTATAATGAAGGCTATATTGTGACTTGGCTACTTCATTAGCTAGCCTACTATATGGTCCAATAGCTGTGTGCATAATATTTACTTTCCATGATAAGGTAACTAGAGTAGTAGGGTATGCAGAACTAGGCTATAGCCTATTAGTTAGAAATGTGAGGGCTAATGGTGCATAAGTTTTCTTTGTAGAATTTGTATGGGGATGGAAATGCTATATTGGTTTTACAAATCATTACTTGGAAAAGCTTTGTAACCAACCAGCGAGGCATGATCACTTTTCATATTATTCATACAGCATGCAATGGGCATGGTCTTGTCCTGTTCGTAGTTTAGAAAAAGTATGTTTATAGCCCTACAGTGGAGGTGTCGTAATACCCATGAAACCTAGGGAAATGGTTCCAATCGTTTTTTCCACCATCCATTTTTCCCATAGGGGATTTTAGAAACATTTAAAATAAGGTCTGTGTTTTGTGTAGGATTACCCCGGACGTTTTGATAACCATGTAAATCTCTCTCGGACGACTTGTATCAATATATTCGGCTCTATTTACTCTCAGATTCGTATACATCATGCAAAACTACAAATCCCTGCAAGCTCCTGCACGTCATCTCAAGCTGACACCTTTGCTAACAGGTATTGTCAATTTAAAACATGCACAAGACAGTTCACAGAATTGTAAATTCATTTAGTACTACATTTAGCTAACATTACATAGTTAATCCAGAGATTCTTACCTTTGCCTCAATTCATCAATCTCTTCCAGATCATCATGGCATTTGTAGTTCTTTATGATAGCCACATTAGCAGCTAATTAGCATTTCAGTTTTGGGTGGTAAATACTGGCGAATATATTAATAAGTCACCTTGTCTTAGAGAGATCTACACGGTTATCAAAACGTCACGCCAAGGTAAGCCTTCATGAAACACAGCCCTTGTTTCTAAAATCCCCTATGGGAAAAATGTATGGTGGAAAAACGATTGGAACCATTTCCCTGTTTGACCGCTAGGTTTGATAGGTATTATGACTCATACTGTGGCACTCCTATAGGTACTAAAGTGACATCTTAGTGACTCTTTAGTAACAGTTCTACAGTGGGAGTGTAATAGACACAAGTGCATACTTGTTGGACTATAATTATATTGGAACAGGGCCTACATGATATCTCTCTCATGATTTCAATTTGTTTAAAAGAGGTGTGCCATATTTCACGATAGTCTGCTCAAATTGCACAATATTATTCTAAGGTATCTCCGCAAGGTCTTTCACACAGCTCTCTCTCTTTCTCTTCCCCCATTGGTTGGCTGCAGACATTGAGGCTCAGGTCTAGGAATGAATGAAACTAATAAGGAAGTAAGAGGATAGGCCAGTGAGTCGCTGAAGCAGAGCATGGAGGGTGAAGTGGAAAAAGAGCAGGAAAGGCTGGCAGTTAATGAGAACGGGAGGAAGAACTGGCAAAACTGCTTTGTCACTGTGGCAACCCAATGGAGTCTCTCTCATGCACACACGCACGCACGCAGAAGCTCATCCCCAGTCATCACAGTAGGCTCCATCACACCTACTGGGAGGGATGCGGGCGGTGTGGCACGGCGGCACTGTAACCTCCCTCCCCACGTGAACACTAAACTCCCTCATGGAGTCAGCCCTCACCCTCAGGTAGCCGTGAGGAAAGTGGATAAGTGTCTGGCTGCTGGAACAATGCCTTAGCATTTAGACTGCTGTTTCAAATGTCATGCCAAATATAGAAACCCAAGCATGAATTTTTTTTTTGCGGGTGGGGTGTCAAACATTTTTTCTGTCATTCAGTTTCAGTTGAACGATATCACAGCGGTACTAGTTTTATGCACCGTCGTGTTTCCGAGCTCTGTTTTCAGCTTTGTGCTGCTGGCCTGCACAGTGTGAGATAAACCCAGAAATATTATCCCTCCATCGACGTGTCAATTATAAAGTGCATATTCATGATAATTTCTTTATGCAGAGAGGAGAAGACATAATTGCAGTACACAGAAATGAGCAGTAGAGACAACCTGCCAGGTCTCCAATGTGCCAGAGTGAGGGGATCTCTCAGGCTGTGGCTGCATGGCACCCTATTCCCTACATTCTGCATTACTTTTGACCAGAGCCATATGGGACCTAGGTCAAAATTAGTGCACTATATAGGGAATAGGGTGCCATTTGGGACACAACGTGAGTCCCTGGGCCTACTGATGCATTTGTACCCAAACCTTCCATTCCCTCTTGTTTGTTTAGCATGGCCACTGTCATTTGAGGTTTTTGAGACATGGCACTTTGCATTTCATGCTCTGTGCTCTTCTTTCTGATCTCTCTCTCTCTGTCTCGCTCGCTCTCTCTCTCTCTCACACTCTCACTCTCACACACACACAGCTGGATTTATCATAGTGGCTGGAACCTCCTCTCTCCAGAAGTGGCTAATTTGCAGTCGCTCCGCGGATGACTCACACACCCATTGTTAGGTCAAAGGCAAAATCCATTTTTCCTCAAACAAATCTCTCTCAAATGAATAGGATATCCAGCCAGACTTAGGACAGTGCAAGGGATCATGGGTAGCGTAGCATTCTGAATTAGTGTTGTCCCCAACAACAAAAAATTCTTTGTCTACCAAGAGTCATCTGTTCTTTCGATGAATCGATTGGTCAACATTTTTAAACGTGTATTTTTACATATGTAGACACATCCTATGTGTTTTAATCAAATAAACTATATGCACTGAGCTTATCTGCTGCTTTAAGCGCACTGTTTTATGAAATAATTAAGACACAATTGATTTGTTTGTGCTCAGACTTGCTGTGCTGTGTTAAAAAGGGACAGCGAGGGACTGTGTGACTAGCATCCATTGTCTCTCTCCTCCATGCTGCAGCGACCACTACAGAACTTCAACAGTGTTTCTCCCGCAGTCCATGTTGCTCAAGCTGCAACATAATTACAGCCATTTCTGACTGAAAAGTTATATTACCAAAATTCCTAATTTGTTTAGGAACAAACATTTCCTATTCCCTCAACTAGTGATGCGCCGATACTGATATAAAAAAATTAGCGGCCTTTTAAGCATTCTAGTACAGTTAAATAGTTAACACACATGGATGCAGTGGTCTAAGGCACTGCATCTCAGTGCAAGAGGCATCACTAGAGTCTCTGGTTCGAATCCAGGCTGTATCACATCCGGATGTGATTGGGAGTCCCATAGTGCGGCGCACAATTGGCCCAGCGTCGTCCGGTTTTGGCTGGGGTAGGCTGCCATTGTAAATAAGAATTTGTCCTTAACTGACTTGCCCAGTTAAATAAAAGATTACACACACCACACTGATCAAAAAGTTATTTTGTTGGCATTTACGTATGTCCCCATTACCAGTAAAACATAATCAAAACCTATTTCTTTCACTTACTTGCTGTGCTGTTTCATTGTTCATTTGTTCAGTCAATTCATTCTCAACCAGGATTTCTATGGAACGCAGTTTGGGTCTTTGCGTATCAAAAAATATACTATTTAACAAATAACACTATTTGACGTGTCAAATAACACTATTTGACCAATCAGGACCTGAATACGACTGCACATCACAAAATAATTTAACGCGTTCATACATTTTTTACGAGTTGATTACACTCACTTGTATTTCATATGTCCCAACGATTCATTGATCCGTATGCTATGATGCTGGTAAAGTTGTCTCGCGCACATACAGTGCTGGTTATTAAAAAAAAGCTAGCTAGCTCATGGATGCAAACAATGTTCTTCCCCAAAAAATAGCAAAATGACATCTGTTTCAGTAGCTATATAGTTAGCTAGCTAACTATATAGCTAGGTGTCATCTAAAACAACCCTAATTTATAAGACAGTTCTTATTTGATTAACGGTGGTCGGACCCATCTATGTGAAGCTAGCCACAATAAGGATTAGCCGCAATAGTGGACTTTGCGGTTAGCCTTCAAATGAAAAATATGGTATAATTCTATTTGTATTAATTTGCATCACTGTCAATGACACTTTTATTTTGAAGGCAAACCACAAATTCCACTATTGTGCCTAATCCTTATTGTGGCTAGCTTCACAACCCGGTCCGGTCGAGCCTCACTAGCCAGATGAAGCTAGCTGGCTGCTTATAACGTTAGCTTTGGGCAACAGGGTTAAGTAGCTGGCTAGCTATTTTATTTTAGTGGCAACCTAGCTAATACTTACTCACAAGGATTCCTAAATCATTGCTAAGAATTATCAAAATAACTTCAGTTTTTACTGGTCATTGTTTTCAGGCTGGTTGTATTGGTGCTAGCTAGGTACCAAGCTCAAGCTAGCTACCCCAGAATTTGCGGTTGAACAAATTGGGCTTTATTACCAACGTGGTATTGTAAACACATCGTTCGTGACCGGTGTTTGCTTGTTTGCAGAGTTTTTTTGTACAGCTTTGACAGTGCTACTGTATCTTTTTTGACACGCAAAGACCCAAATGGCTGTTCCATAGTATGTATGTCATGAAGCTAATAGCAGTGACACTATTACTGTGTAACTCCGGTAGGGCAACATCGGAAAAATTGCGCACTTAGTAGTGTTAACCGGTGCAGAGAACGGTTGATTGTCAAGGGCAATGAATTCCATTATCTTGGCTTTAATGGATTTGAGTTGTCTCGCTGAAATGTTATTACTCTTTCAAATGACTGCTTGACTTGTTGACTGCTCGATCCACACAGCAGACATTGTGGGCTAGTTTAGGAATGCTGTGTTGCATGTATATTGCAAAATTTGACGTGGTGTCATTACATCATGTACCTTCCTTATATAGGTATGTACGTCAGCTTTGACATCGGTTTTGCACATCGGCGTTAAACTAGACATCCGATTCTGATATGTTCACCGATTTATCGTGCATCCCTACCCTCAACCCTTGCTCTCTTTACATGACGCATGTATGCATCGCATGCACGTGACCAATAGGGCCTGACCTATAGAATAATATAACAAACTGTGAACACGTGACAGCAAAAGTGATACAAAGGACTTGACAAATAAACTCGAAACAGGGGAGTGTACTTACTGGTTGCTCAGAAGGTAAAGGGGAAGTCGGATGTGTGGAATACATTTGACTAGTTGTGGAAAATAGGAGTAAGCGCTGCGTCCATGTTATGTGTGGCAAACAGGTGCTGTTAGATATATCATTTTCCGGACTGTTTGGAACAATGTATTCAACACTAAATAAATTATCAGGTTACCAGAGAGTCTGTTGTAATGTTTATTTTTGTAAAGCCTTTATTACAGCGAAGACTAAAAACAGTTGCATTCATTCGTGAATGCGATTTCCGAAATGGAACGGATTATTTGTTTGCTAATTATTCAAGGATCACTTTATTTTATTTTAGAACGAAAATACTTGATTGCATTTAAAATCATGAATGACGTGTGATATTATGAATGATTGATAAAGTAGCCGATATCAGTATTGAAATATAGGCCTAAGTTACAGTATTAAGACTAAACAGGATGTGCTCTTAGGCCTCCAGTTCAGTGGTGGTTATACAAGGCTGCTATACTAAGCCTACTAAAGATAATGACATTACTTATTATTATGATGATCTTAATAATGATGATAATAATAGTAATAATAACAATAAGGAGATCAAGAACAAGGAGGGTTATTATAATAAATTGAATATTTTCTAACAATTTGGAAGCGCGTAAATAAATAATACGTATTACCAGAGAGGCTGTTCTAACGGAACAAAAGTCTAAAGCCTTTATTACAGCATAGAAAAAAAAAACTGCTGAATTTGTGAAATAGTTTATCCACTATGTTGTGGTTGTTGAGGCTTGCTGCTCACAGAATCAGCAGGCTATTAAACACAAGCAAGACCTGTCTTGTTTCTGTAGATGATTTATAAAGCCAGGCACATTTTAACAGTTAGGCTATTGATTATGGACTTTAGTTAAGTTGGTTTCCTCTCTCCTCACTTTTATTAGACAATTAAGGGAAGGGCTGTTTTCTCATCTCCTACCTCCACTGCTGCCTCCGCCGCATTGTTCTCAACACCAATATGCTTGTTAACTTTGCTATTATGGACATGGCAATATGGTCTAGGAAATGGCGGCAATTCAACAGTGTTTTAGCATCACGGACATCCACAGCTAACCAATGTGGGAGAAAGCACATTTGTTATAAAATAATATAATTTTTATTAGTGTTGCACCATTTTATATGGTTATTACATAAGAACAATTTCAGTAGCATATGTCTTAGTGATGGACTGCCATCCCCACGGCCTCCACAATGGATCAGTCCACTCAGGCGTGAATCAGACAGGTGTCTTGTACACCATGAAATTATTATAGTTTTTTGCTACTGTTCGACTAGAGAAATCTCGGTCGACCAACAGCCTATCGACCAAACAATCGACCAGTTGATACCTTTTAGATCATATTAAATACCGTTATATGGACATTCCTACTATAGCTAAGTTTCCATGCAATTGGCGACAGATTTTCATGCAAATATTCTAAAATCTGCATAAGGAAAATATGCGCATTTTCTCACCGGTGGTGTTTAGTGAACTGACTTGTTGCGGATAAATTCGGTTCGTGATGACGTAGTGCACAAAAAATTTACTTTTTCATACCAAATAAAAATCTAAAGTTCATTGTGTTTCCATCGCGTTTTCAACTCTACTGATAGTTTTGTCACACTATATAACGCAACAGTTTGTATGTGCCCACTCTGGTCTCGACATGTGTGCTCTAGTCAACAGCTGGCAGATACAGTGCTGGTAGGCTAGTGTAAATGATGAGATTATTATGGATAAAAGCGAGAATATTTTATTTTAAAAGTCATGTTTTTTTTTGCTTCAATAGAGTGATCAGGGACGTGCAACTATAGTTTTCCTTCACAGAAAATACATAAGTGCAACACATTCGGCAGAAGTGGCTTCATTTTTATCAGATGACAACCGAAGTGCAACGTATTTGGCTAGCAGCCACACAAGTAAATGATCTAACAATGAAAAATAGTTTTTTTGTGTGCAAATACGATGCATGGCCGTCGTAGTTCTGTTTATCATAGAAAGAATGTAGCCAGCTACATTTGTTTTGCTTGAAGTTCATCTTGCATTTTACCAGAGAAAAGCAGCCTACACCTAGAAAAGTAGCTCCACATCAGTCAGAGTGCTGTCTACTGATAAAATTCCCCTTTGTGAGTTTTTCTGCGTGAAACACTCTGCGTTAACACGACCCCTGCATTATGAACAATAGCTAGGCCTGGCTATAGGTCTACCTCAGGCCGTCACACTCAGCTCGGCAGCTTGATTTAACAGCGCCTCCCCACTCAGTAGAAGCTGAATCGTATGCCACTCTGGCTCTGCTCTGTAAACCATTGACTCAGAATGACTAAGTCTACTGGGCTCTGCTCTGACACTGGAGATGGGGGATTTGGCTCTGTGGAATGTCACCTGGGTTTTACTTCAAGCCAGCTCGCTATGGCTGGGCAGGCCCATAATAGCCTTTTGTAGTGGTTGCCATGGAAACCATGCATGCAAACAGGTAGTCAGGTTCCCCTCTCCCTGATGCTGTGGAGTAGGTGAAGTTTCCCCTAGACACTGGGACAGTTTTGTATTTTTCCCACTAATAGTTAAGGTTAGGATTGGGGGAAGAGGAAACCGATCCTAGATCTGTACTTAGGCAAAACCCCTGAGCTAATACTGTAGTGGATATCCCTGTGCTTCCTGGTCAAGGTTGTTAGAGTTAGAGTAACTACTTTGTGCATATGTGTATGCATTTCCTATTTCAATTCTCATTAAGGGACATGGCCCTTGTTGTACCTTGTGCTTTTATTCATAATTCAAATATTAAACTTTTATTTGAGTTAGTTTGTAGGCCTCTGTCTGAATCCAATTATTGCATTCAGTCTTTATAGATTAGCAGCTCCTCTTGTCTCAGATCTCATAAATATTTCAGCCTGCGCTCCTGTATTCAGTTTCCTCAGTAGAATAGCATAGGCAGCTGAGCTGCACGTATTCAGTTGTTTCCTCAGTAGAATATCATAGGCAGCTGAGCTGCACGTATTCAGTTGTTTCCTCAGTAGAATATCATAGGCAGCTGAGCTGCACGTATTCAGTTGTTTCCTCAGTAGAATATCATAGGCAGCTGAGCTGCACGTATTCAGTTGTTTCCTCAGTAGAATATCATAGGCAGCTGAGCTGCATATTACAGAAACCCTGTTCCTTTACCTGAATCCTGACTTTCAGCCTCTCTGCTTAGTTGACTGTGGCAGATCAATCATTTTTTTTTTATCTTGAGATGTCATCAGGCTGTCATGTTCTTTCTCATGTTTGTGTGTGCACCGAATATACAGATGTGGCTTGTCTCTCCTGTTCTGTTGGGGTGATATTGATGACGGGGTCCTTCTCGGAGGCAGGCTGCCTGTCAGGAGAGAAATGAGGTGCTCCAAACTAGAGCATCTCCTCTCGCCGACGCTTTAAATAGCTCACACACACAATCACATTGTACAACTTCTACTGAGGGCACAGGGAAGGAACAAGGCTACTACTCTCTCCAGGCATGCTCTCTCCTTCTTTCTCTCTCCGATAACAGAGCCTTCTGATCTTGACACATGAATGATATCCTATCTGCTCCCTCACACATAAGACTTATTCTACCTCTCTCCCCCCCGTGGACTAGTATCTCAAAGAAGCACTGCTTTTTACGCTGCTGCTAATCCCAATAGGATAGTTCTCGATTTTCTTTAAACACCTCCCTCCTGTCGTCTTCTCTTCCCTCCTTTAATATTCCCTCTTTGAATCTTATCTGTCTGTGGATACAGATTCAATCACACAAGCACTCCATTTCTTTGTGGCTGTGCTGTTTCACATTCCCTCGCTGTAACCTCCTCTCTCCTGACAGAAATTGGGCTGATATTTTTTTTTTTAAATAATGTCAATGAAAGTCTGGTAGGCCTTCTGCTGCTGCTGCAATCATGTTGAAGTGGACGGTTTTGAAGGCCTGAATGTACTGTATCTAGGCCCAAACTGGTTTTAGTCAGTTCAGGGTTTGAGACCATAACACTTGTGTTTGTGACCCTTTGACTTGGCAGTGAGACACCAATGTTTTAATTTGTCGCTAGGTTCACAATTTTCTATTTATTATAATTGATTCAAACCGCAATGGGTATGCAACAATGGGTATGAAAACCAGCTATTAAAAAATGTTGGTCCGAAGTCTTGGTTGAATCTTTGATGCGCAATTGTAATCATGCTCTTTTTGAATGAACATTTCTGAAGGCTTTCCCAAAAAACCTTCCCATTTTAAATGTTGACTGCAAAGTATGCCTACCTGGCAGAATGATATCATGATGATTTGTTTTGCAAACTCTGCAATCACATGTAGCCTACACCATACAAAAGCACCGCTAGCCAAACACAAGTGTCTCTTACTAGGCACGCAATTGAATTTAAGGACAACTACACTCTCCACTATTTATTTTTCTTCCCAGATCTCAAAAGTGGTCTCTTGATGTGGTTTAAGAAGGCATTGTTGTGGGTTAAGAAAGGGGGTTTGAAGGAGACCTAGAATACTGTAGGCCCAAACTCTTTTTAGTCAGATTGCTATTGGACCTCATTGTGTGTCCATTTTCTGCTTAACTACCATCATGGTGACTGGGCATTTATTTAGTCAACAGGAGAGCAGATAAACACCTACAGTGCTTCAGTCATCCTCTCTCTGTGCTGACAAACATACAGACTGGGGGATGGCTCAGAGGATTTAGTTTCCTTAACACCTTCGCTCTCTTTTCACTGATGGGACAGACGTGTGTCAGCTAATAGACCAAAGCGCATCTGAACTGGGCCTTCATAAAATGGAGCTGTCCATGACTTTGTCTGGCTTAGATGCTATTCAGCATAACTTCCGTGGCTGGTGTTGAGAGCTTCAAGTACCTTGGTGTCCACATCACCAACAAACTATCATGGTCCAAACACACCAAGACAGTTGTGAAGAGGGCACAAGAAAGCTTATTCTCCCTCAGGAGACTGAAAAGATTTGTCATGGGTCCTCAGATCCTCAAAAGGTTCTACAGCTGCACCATCGAGAGCATCCTGAATGGTTTCATCACTGCCTGGTATGGCAACTGCTCGGCCTCCGACCACAAGGCACTACAGAGGGTAGTGCGTGCGGCCCAGTACATCAAGCTCCCTGCCATCCAGGACCTCTATACCAGGTGGTGTCATAGGAAGGCCCTAAAAATTGTCAGACTCCAGCCACCCTTGTCATAGACTGTTCTCTCTCTGTATTGTTGGTTAAGGGCTTGTAAGTAAGCATTTCACTGTAAGGTCTGCACCTGTTGTATTCGGCGCGTGTGACAAATAACATTTGATTTGTGGTGTTATTGACTTTGGTTGTGGTTTACAATGTTACTTCAGGTCAGCTCTATAGAGGTCAAACAGGAAGCTATTCAAATTCAATAATGTGACATTGTCCCCATGGTTACCACGGCAGCCCATTTCAAAGGCTATTACATATAAATGCATTTTTGTTGCCCCTTTTAAGAGGAAGGTAAAATCGAATTATTATTTAATGGTTCTCCCCTTTCATTTTCATAAATGTTGACAAATGCCAACGTCATCAACTTTATATGCCAGTACAGGCTTACAGATTTCTACCTTCAAGCTACACCTTAGTTTTATATTGTATAGCCTATTTGAAATACAAACAGTGCCATCTACATAATGTTGGATGAATGGGTCAGTGTTAGGCCTACTACCCTGTTTACTACTGTTGACTGTCAGTACTCAAAATAGAGTCCAGTCAGTGCTGTTGGCCTAGGCCACTTCTTCTCTGCCCATTTTGTTATTTATGTAAACAAAGCTACTAACACCCACCGCCTTTCACATCAACAAACGAGCGTTAATGAATTCTTCTGGCCGTGCCAGAGGAAACACACAGGACAGAAAACAGAATCAGACTGTCAATGGATGGAAGACCCTCTTACCACACAAAGCATTGAACCCTGCCCTAGTGTTGGGCTGGTGGCTAGTCACCGGAACAGTATAATATAATTGAGGTTTATTTGTTATGACGTCAGTATCTGGTGGTTTTTAATCATTTTAGTGGGAATCACTCAATTGGGTCATTGGTTTCCTACATCTTTTGCTTAGCCCATAGCTTTGTTACATTTCTTACTGCTATTGTGGTGGTCCACTTCTGACTGTTATTCTGCAGTGGTTTAAAAAGGGAAGTTCTGTTATTAAGTGAATAATTTATCCAAGTCGTTTGATATGAAGCCGACATGTTTTGGTTTGTAGCAAGCATTCAGTTTGTTAGTTTCTTACCACTCTGGTCTATCTCCATGTCTTTGTTAAACTGTTACATTTCTGACTGTTATTCCAGTGGTTTAAAATGGGGAAGTCGTCTCAGTGAAGAGTTTGTCTGTGGCTGCAGTCTCACTGTATCCTCCTCAGCTATCAGACTGATCACCACACTCCAGAGGGCTTCTGGAGGGCACAGAGCAAGGACGAGACGCTGCTAGCTGCAGAGTGTGTGTGTGTGCGCATGGGCGTGTGGGTGGCTGTTTGTGGTTGCGTGCGCATGGGCGTGTGGGTGGCTGTGTGTGGGTGGGTGTTTGTTGTATGCTGATGGGGGGGGGGGGTCTTGAGGGGTTGCTTCTTCCAACCTCATCTCCATTGCAGTGGACTTTGTAATCATGACTTTCATGGTTTGTTGGAAGTACTAGGCTAATATCAGTGATGTCAGTCCCTAGAGTAGAGATGAGTGCCTGCCTGGAGTTGTAAAATGCCATACATTTGAATATGAATGACCTGACAAGAGAAAGTGGAGAACTTGTTTACTGTTTCAACTGCTAACAGATCAGACCTGTTGTCCCTGGTCCTTTGTAGCTTTGGCCGCATCAGTGGATCAGACTGGACACACACCAGGGATGATATTACCTGACACAGAGGTCACATAGAGGAAGGACATTGACACACACACACCGCCACCACAATCTCTTCCCAATATCAGCTTGATCGTCCCTTTGCCAATAAAGGACTAATCCAAACACCGTCGCTGCACAGCGAAGCAACGCACTGAATAAGAAAAGCAATATCCAACCCCCGACCTGCTAAACATCTCTCTCAGTAAGGGTTGTAATGATATGGAAATGCTGTTTTGCAGGTAATGTATTTGTGCTTTTTTAAAAGCTTTGACTTTTTCAACCAAACACAAAGTTTGGTTGAAACATTTAGTACATTTTATTTTTTGTTTCATCCCAAATGGCACCCTATTCCCAACATCGTGCACTACTTTTTAACACCGCACTATGGGCCCTGGTCAGAAGTAGTGCACTAGGGAATAGGGTGTCAATAAGGACACAGACATTGCGTGGTGGCCATTAAGCATTCTTTCCCTGTCCTCAGGGCACAGTGATTCATGAGCCAAAGGCCTAGCTAAACCTGCAGTGGTATATTACCATTGTACTACTATTGCTATTTTTGGAATATAATATCCAAGCTGCATTTGCGCCATTTATCACAGCCAGGCAAGTTTCATGCATTTAATTCATTGTATACAAGCTGCCAAGTTGACAAATCCAAAAGGAGCTTTTTTTCCGTTGCATCTTCCCCAGAGTCTCCCTCCAGCATGCTTACTCATCTGTACAGACAGATTAAATCAATGTTGTTGCATTGAAGGGTGCGATTCGCTTTATGGAAACGCACACCTGCTAATCGCTAGCCAAAGGTGACCAAAGACTCGCACTGATGAAAAGCTCATTTGTTGAGACGGGACTTTTTAGATGGGCTGTTTATGCCGAAGAGTTTATCCTTGATCTTTGTGTGTGATATAGCCTAACAGATGCACACACTGCACATTTCTGGTTGGATTATGTTGCCTTTATCATCAGTAGCTTGCTTACAGAAGCCTACTAGCTACTTGACTGGATTACATACTACAGAGTGAGAGGGATCCGATGGTAACAGGGGTACAGAGACCCACACACCTGTCCCAGACACCCATATAGGCCTTATGGTGACTCCTGATTCCACTGAGAGGTTAGGTTAAGATCCAACTCCTATTGACTGTCAGCCAGTGCTTCAGAATGACTGGCTGCGTCACTGCTCGGTATGGCAACTGCTATCCAGGACCTCTATACCAGGCGGTGTTCCTGATTTAAGTGTTGATCGTCTCTAATAGAAGTGCCCAAAAGGTGTCTCTTTACAGCGAGACGGGGGCCGTCGGCCTAGTGCTGTAGTCGGAACCTAGCCGCCATCCCTTTGCATACTAATTGCAGTGTGGCTTTTAGCGAGGGCCAGGCGCCATTAGAGGCGTTATCGTTCCTGACACCACGGCGACCGGAACGGTGCCGGCGCGCTCACCCACAGCCAGGCGTAATTATCCCCCTGAGTGGAGGGAGGCTGGCTGTCAGACCTGTCCGTGGGAGAGGCTAACTCTAGCCAGACGTAACGCTCAGCTCACTCTGTTCCTATGATACGCTTCAGTTGCTTCTGTTGTCGGTCTTGTAGTGCCACTTTCATTCAGTGTCGTTTCAAACAGCCTCTTTAGATGTCATTGTAATGATTGTATCCTCTTGTACGTTTGAGTCATTTAGGAGACGCTCTCATCCAGAGCCACTTACAGGAGCAGTTTGGGTTAAGTGCCTTGCTCAAGGGCACATCGACAGATTTTTTTCTCCACCTAGTCTGCTCGGGGATTCGAACCAGTGACCTTTCGGTGTGCTCTTAACCACTAGGCTACCTGCTGCCCTTGTACTTACCAGAGCAATGCTTACTTGGGTCCCATAACGCCCTCTGCTATTCTAGTGTGTCTGTCTCACACGTACGTCTCGTATGGCCGAGTTTAGTTTCATGCGGACATCTTTGCCAGCTCCCGTTCTCATACACGCTGCTTTACCAATGTGCCTCATACAGCAGTTTCATACAGTGCATTTCATACACTTGTCTTGTTTAAAGGTTCTGTCCACTGTTGAAATGGCCTTGACTATTTCACCTAGCCCTTTTGATGTCAGCCTATTGACTGACTGATTGATGTTTCCTCTCAAGAACATGGGCACTCAAGTGAAGTGTCTGGCCTTGGATAACACCTGGCTTGTACTATACTGTCGACCCCCTGACTATTCAAGTGGCTTAACCAACGAAGCAGGCAGGCGTCCACCATGGAAAGATTTGGCATTGCTAGAACAACCTTACTACAGCGTTGTTCAGGTTGTACAGGTTTTGCCATTTTGAGCATGTTTTCGTGTTCCACTATTGGCTGTAGTGTAACTGTTGAGTTTCTCTGTCTTACTCACATGTGAGCGCTGGAATCTTCTGTGCAAATAACCGAGGGATTGTCGTTGTTCAGTTTCCTCCTCTGCTCTTGGCACTGTCCCGGTTCCATTGTGTTCTGGTGTCAGGGTGTCTTGTGATGCACGGTGTGGTGTCGGCCTAGGCCTCTTACACCCATGTGATTCATCACGTCGTTGTCTGGAAGGAGGCTTGTTGACAGTGGGGTAATCCAGGTTGAAGCTAGGTGACATTGCATCATTGTCCTGATTCTTTTTGTTACTAGTGTTGTAGCTCCAAATTATCCCACATTCTGATCTCTAAACTCTAGTATAAACAGTGTGTGTGTGGTGGTTGAGGTCACCTCGGTAATCTAGTGTTGCTGTGTGAATGGCCAAGACAGGCTGGGGACTATAGAGTGATGGCTTCAATTCATCCTGTACCCTTGACCTGTTTTTCCTTTGTGTGTGTGAAACAGCCAGTGTGGCACAGCGAGCGGGTCTTAACTCTTCATCCCCCTGCAAAGCCCTCTCCCGAGAGAGGGGGAGAAAGGAGGGCGGCAGGGGGAGACACTGAGCACAGCCTGTCAGGTTGGCGTGACGGAACACTCATAGTCACGGGTGGTGACATGCCTCGTCTGGCCGGCCCAGGATGATGGTTCATCTGTGGATGGAATTACAGCTGCATCTGATTGGTGGATAGGGGAGATATAGGGGTGATGCTGTAACCAGATGAACCGTCATCCTGGGCCGGCCAGACGAGGCATATCACCACCCGGGAATCGTGACTATGAGTGTTCCGTCACGCCAACCTGACAGGCTGTGCTCAGTGTCTCCCCCCACCTCTTTCCTGTCTCCTCCTGCCTCCCCCCGCCTCCCTCCTCTCTCCTCCTGCCTCCCTCCTGTCTCCCCCTGTCCTTTGTTGGGAGAGGACTTTGCAGGGGGATGAAGAGTTAAGACCCGCTCGGTGTGCCACACTGGCTGTTTCACACACACACTGACACACACACACAAAATGTCCACGGTTTTATCATGGTTATTCATCCTCTTTCCCTCCTGTGCTTTTGTAGCAGGGTGTGTTGTACACATTCATCTTTGTTGAGTGTTGAGGGGTTCAGCTGTGTAATATATGCAACACAGTGATGTTCATTAACAAGGAGTGGCTCTCCTGCCTGCAAAGCAAGCCTGCGGAAGAGAGAAATAGGCCCAACATTTCATCCTTCACTAGGTCACATGATTATTAGCTTCTGGAGGCTGTGTTATTTCAAGCAGAAAGGTTGCTATATCAGGGATTAATACAGCTGTGCGTAGTTGGGAACTTGCGACAATGCGGTCCACCAATTTGGCAAATTAGCTCTATACCATCCGTGCTTAGCATGGTTTGGTAAGCTATTTGCAGACTTAAGTTGTATTCAATGAACCGGTAACTGTTTTTGGGGGGGATTTCAAGAAACAGCACTCTGCTGCCTTACGTGGAAGGATGTAAAGCTTGATATGAAGTACAATGCTAATTGTATCACAAAGTTAACATTTATTTTGATGAGTACATGAATTAAAACATACATTCTTGGACATTTTGTTAGTCCATCAAAGCTGCTACTGCATCTCTAAAAAAAACTATGCCCCTACAATGTGCATTCATGGGAAAGGGCAAACAGCAGGGTGAGTGAGTGAGCTTGGCCTCAGTATTGAGTTCACTGGCTCAGGCATGTGAGGAAGCCCATGTGCTCCAGGAGATCTACAATACCCAGCTGTCTGTTTTCTATACAGACCCAGCTATGTGAGGAGACTCTGCTACTCTGCTACACTACAGCTGGCTCCAGCCCACACACACACACACACAAAAGGTTCAGCCTCTCTCTCTCTCTCTCTCTCTGTCTCTCTGTATCTGGACACTCCCCCAGTCTGAATTTTGAACTCTGACTGAAGAGTTCTTCTGTTGTGTTGATAAAATGTCTGTCTTTGTTTGTCTGGGAGTGAGTCTCCAGAAGCCACAGTGTACGTACTGGGCTACTACCGCAGGTGGATATCTGCAGTGTGATCAGGGAATGCTCTGGCCTCTTAGAGGTAGAGTCATCCGCTGTTATAATCCTACGTCCAAATGACAGCTTTCTCACCAGGCTGTACTCACTCTATATGCTCTAGTTTGATCAGGATGGAGGCCTAACATGGAGTCACTGTGGCATTATTCAGAACAGAGAGGACACTAGTACTCAACCTTTCAGACTCCGAGTGAGACTTGCTTGCTAACTTGCCTCTACTCAGTCACATAGTATTAAGCAGGTTTTATCTTTTGGCTCAATTTCTGGGCCAAAACAACAACAAGATGGCTATCGGTGGAGTGCTGGTAGGGCCAGGTCTCCTGTTGACACAGCCCTGGGAACAGACAGAGGAAGCCTCGCCAATGGCATTTATCACGTAGTAAGAATCACAGGAAGGAGTAGTGATTGAGTAGAGGCATCTCAGGATGAGAACATGCCGAGGCAGAAACGTGCTTCCTGATTCCACGTGGAGGACCACCGTCATCTGACCGTGGTGTCTAATATTAGCATTTGGCCATATTGTAACCAGTAATTCACCACAATTTGACCACAGTGCTAGATTAGTGGCTGTCTGATATTAAGTGACCATAACCAATAACTAGCCACACATTGACATGATGTTAGTAAGGTTTGGTATAAATTGAAGTTTGAAATGGAAGCATCTGTTAAAAGCAAGTGGATCTAGCCTAGTACACGAGGAATGTTTCCCAAGCATTCACCACAACTCTGACCTTCAATGGTAAATCATTAATGTGCTTCATCACAACCTTGGCTGTTGGCCAGTTTTTGGAATATTTGTCTACTGATTTAATGACGAGTTCATTATGCAACTAGGAAGTGTGTGGTATGAGAACAGTGGGAAAGTACGAGGCTAGAAACCTTTTTTTCCTTCAAGAAGACTTTGAAGTACGCTACAATGATCAGTGATTATGACAGTATCTTGACTGTCTGGTTGTCTGTTCTCTAAATACATCTATTTGAAGTCTGTCTGCTGGCTGGTTTGAGGCTGTGGACGACAGTCCTCCTATGTGAGTCTGCCAGATCACTACGCACAGACTCACACGCTCATTTGGCAGAGGAGATGCTGCACTGTGCCTGGCTCAGTGACTGTGTCCATCTCCCTGCTCTACTAGACTGTACCCATCTCTCTCTCGCTCTCTCTCTGTCTCTGTCTCTGTCCCCCTCCCCACACCTTTGTCAGGACTTCCCTAATGCTTGTTCTCAAAGGCAGACGCACGTTCCGGATGTAAAGTTTAAGGTTCAATTACGGGTGACCAGACCCACCATCACCCTCAGCAATTGAATCAATGCAATCTTGTCAGAGTGTCTACGTGTGAATGGGAATGGTTATTCTGCAGTATCTGCCACTGAGAGAGAGGGGGAGGGAGAGAGAGCGCCGGAGGATGAGCGCGAGCGATGAAGACTGAGAGAGGAAGAGTGACAGAGGTAGAGAAAAAGGCCAGTGTACAAACTGAAGGGGTTTTGAAGTGTGGTGTGGACAAGCCCTGAATGAGACACTGTATCCTCTGTATGCCACTACGTTCACCGGCTACATTACTGGTCTGCTGCTCCATGGATGGATGTCCTGTGCTGACATAATCAAGTCCCTGGGCCATTTCAAAACAAACAATGAAGGGACTACAGATGACAATTATTTGGCTGGTACAATCTGGCACATTTACAGTAAATCTTGATCGATGTGCATTGTCCAATAAACGTAATAAAGTAAAAGCCATGTGAATAATAGATTTGTTAAAGAAAGATAGAGGCCTACCCACACATTGTTGAACGCTTACAATTTTATTGTGCAACGTTTAGACCCAAAGGTCTTCGGCATCATGACTTTGTACCCTGGAACTGCCAGTATATGGATGTGCGTAGGATGGTCAAGAACTGGTTTTGACAGTGAAGAGGTCATGCAGTGGCTGTGGGGATCTGTTGTAATTAAGCCAAAGTCTGCTAATTAGCAGCTGGGTGGTCTCTCTCTCCCTCTGTGTCATTTATGTTCATATCTCCCATGCAAAAACAACCTAGCTGGATGCAGACAGCAGCTCCACCCAGGCTCCATCCACAATGCTATTTATAACCATCCATGTTTCAGAATAACACCACCTGCTCTCCTGAAATCATCCCATATGTGGGTAGTTAAGGGTAGTATGCAAAACCCATAAGCCTCGGTGCGTACTTCAACTACATTGTGATATGTAGTGGTGTAATTATGTTAATGGACTCCAGGAAGAGTAGTTGCTGTCTTGGCATCAGCTAATTGGGATCCCTAATAAATACAAAAACAAATCATTGTATGGTTACATGCAGACAATAATATGATTATTGTGAATGGTCTGATTTTAATATAATAGTTAGATTTAAGCGTTTTACATGCTTTGCCAGAAGAACGAATTCCCTAATAATCCTGTTTTACATGGACACATCTTAACTCAGGCTACCTGATGGGACTTTGATACATGCAGAAGATCGGCAGTGACCATGTTATTTTTGTGAAGCTTATTTAATTCTAACTTTGGACATTAAGTTTGTATTTGAAAACTATTTCAAATACACAGCCCAAAATGAGTACTTTGAATGGTTATTTGTAAAAACCAAATAGTCTACCAAGTTGTATTTGAGTCTTTTCAAATACCTGGGTTAAATGCATATTTGAGTCAGTGTATTTAAGTATTTTCAAATACTTTCCATCTGTACATGTTTTGTCTCGTTCCCAAAAAGAGTCTATGAGAAAGGAGGTTTCCTGGAAGACTGTTGTGAGACGATATGTAGATGGCACCTTAGAATGGCTGTGCTTTGTTGATGTAAAATAGAATGTCTCGTCCTCAGAAAGATCAGCTAGCCTCTCATATCAGAGAGCAGATTTGGAGCTTTCCTGGAAAAGCAAGAAGGGACTCGTCAGACTGTCCAATGAGGGTCATTTACTGACCGCCCCTCACCCTTTCCTCTCGGACGGGACGGCCCATTCAGCTGCTGAACCGACACCATGTCAGATCACTACTATAGATGGACCGCACCAATGGTCTAGACAGCACCAATGGTCTAGACAGCACCAATGGTCTAGACAGCAGAAGCACCAATGGTTGGTCTGCGACTGAGTAGCTTTATAAACCCAGGAGACTTTCCTGACCAACATGACTTGACCAGGATCTGACCAGAGTTGATATTTACAGTGTAGTTATAGCTAGCACCCATTGTTTTTCCTGGTCAGGTCACATATTTTCAGGAAAAACACCTGGGCCCATAGCCACTCCAGCCTCCAGGGCCCATAGCCACTCCAGCCTCCAGGGCCCATAGCCACTCCAGCCTCCTGGGCTGTAGCTGAATCAGTCAGGTTTAATGTGTAGCTACAGGGGGATAAACGGCTCTGTAGAACAGGGCTGCGTTCCCACTGATAACGATACCTAGACTGAGTAATGAGAGAGACGAGAGCCTGCCTTAATGCCTAGCCATTTTAATCTTGACAGTTAAGCTGTGGAATTTCCATCTTCCATCCCCAACTGCAGCAGAGAAATCGCCAGCGATAAAAGAGGAAGGGAGAGATTATGGTCAAATATCTCTGTGCTCCCTGCTATCAAGGAACTCACATCTGTTTAGTCAGATGAAAGAGAAGAGATGGCTTGTTTTTTAACTGTTAGAGCTGCTACCTTGTTTTAGGCTTATAGCCTGGTCCCTGGTCTGTTTGTCCTGTTTGTCCTGTCTGTCTTGCCACCTCGCAAGACAGCACAAATGGGACCAGGCTAGACTGCAAGCTATAAATTACAAATCTGATAAGAAAAGGAAATGCACTGTTTTTACCCCAAAGGCTAACCCAAAGAAAGACTTCCAGGATGTGTGGTTATCTGCTTTACAGTGTGAGAGATCTAAACGTACCAAGCAATATTTAGTAAAGTTCTGAGACCAGGGTTCTTGCTGTATATGGTGTCTGTTGATGTATAGCACTACAGTCAGTGTAGATCTGATCATACATTACAGTGGACTGGATACGGCCCTGTGCTGCCGGCCGACCCCACCTCCTCCTCTGTGTGATTACAACTCCAGGCTGGTAGTTTTTCTTCTGCTCCTGGAGGGGGAGGGAGGGAGGGAGGGAGAGAGAGAGGGGGCCAGGCTAAAGTGTTTTCTATCCTCAGCCGTGCAGTGCAGTAGTGAGTTTATTAATGTGTTGGCAGGCAGCTGGTGCTCCTGAACAGGCTCAAGAACTCCCTCCCTCCCCTGTGCACCTCCCCAGTCCTCATGCGACCTGGCTGTAACATCAACAAACCTACACAGAACAGTACAGTCCGAGAGCAGCCCTCTGTGCTGGAACATCAACTAAAGGAACTAAAGTGGAACATCAGCGTAAGGTCAGTTTCACAGCTAAGACAGCGTGAGGTGCTGGCTGTTATGGTGATGATAACACCGCAGCATAGAGGGTGATGCCATATATAACCAATCACAGCCGTATTTGTAGAAGCCTACAGTCTAAAAATGTTTTGGTCCCTGCTGTCTTTCTCAGTTTTCTATTACTACGCCAACCAACATGGCGTGATATGTTGACTCTTGGATGCCTAGCGAAGCAGAGTGTACCAGTCCTAGTGACCTAGATAGATGAAGTGAGGGTTTACGCAAGTAGTTACTTAGCTGTACATTTAGCCCCAGAGAACAATGTGATTGAGTAGACGGTGATATGAATATACTATGATGTAATAAGCCTGTAGGTGTTAATTGTTCTGATAGAATGCCAGCCCTGTGTGCTCTCTAATGGAGAGGACCATAATGGGAGAACATTCATTAAGCGTAATTGCAGAGGGATGTAGGCGCACACACACACACACACACAAGTTCACACACGTACCCACACTCCTAATCTAATGACGCAACACCCCACAGTGAACAAAATGTCTGGAAGCCATAGTTTTAATCCACAACTGCTGGACTAGATCATATTAGATCAGCTATGGCCCCCGCTGCTCATTTCATTTGTGTGTGTGTGTGTCACTAATAGCATGAAAAAGGCACGGTTGTAGAACTAATGTTAATGAGTTAGAATGCGGTCAACGATGTCAGATCATCGCTCCTTTTTAAAATTCATTGATTTAATAATGCATTTTTGATTAAAGAGACCAATTATTTGTTTTCAACCGTGTAAAAGTGTAATTTCTGCAAGTTGGTCATTAATCACTATTTGCGCAATAAGAAAACTCACTGAGAAGATATTTGGCCTGAGCTTCAAGGAAGATGCTGAACACGTTAAGATGCTGGATGTGTTTGATAAAGGATATTACTAACAGAATACATTTGACGCTGTGCATACCTCTGTAACTTGGCGGTATTGGAAGTGCAATGGTATACATTGTAAACTTCAAGCACTCTCATGTCTGTTTCCCCCCAAATATGTGTGGTTCTCCAATCCCCATCCCCTTCCCCTCTAATCTGCAATGTCAGCTCTGGTCCTGCGTGAGCAAATTCACAACTTTAAGGAAGCCCCCCCTCCCCCACCGATCTCTCTCTCTCTCTCTCTCTCCCCCCCTGCTGAATCCCATTTGTTTATGTCTTCCTCCTCTTTCTCCGAGCGTCGTATCGGGGGAGGATGTGCCTCTGAACATCAGATCCCTACTACCAGTGACTCTGCAGTTCAAACCCTCACATATGACTATATCAGGTCATAATTAGCTGTAGGACTGTCACATCATAGGCTACCTCAAGCTGAGGAATTGACATTTCGTTCCTAATATCTTCCTCTGTTTGAAAAGAGGATGATGTGTTGAGTCTCGTTGACGCAGAGGGGGTGTCAAAACCTCAGGACTTCAAAACCGTGTTCTAGCAGGACTTTTAACATAAGTTTTCTTAAACTTTTCTCCTAGGGGGTTAGTTTCTCTGTTATCTTTGTGAATTGAAGAGGTCTTGTCTTTTTCAGTCTCGTTTACTATGAGAAGGAACAATGGTTTCCCCTGTGGCCCCTGCTGAAAAATTTGACTTGGCCTTTTTACACTGGCATCATCTACACCGTCTCTTGCGCTTCTCTCAGCTACTATGTGATTTATCACATCACCTCCTCTCCTCCCTCTCTCAATACGGCAGTCCATAGCTGCAGGGCTCGCCCTTATGATGTCATAGTCTTGTTGATAGTTGGTTGGGGAGATCATGGAAGCCATTATGCTGCATTGGAGAGGAGGGCACTCTCAGGGAGTTGGAGTGAGTCATGAAACTAATGTGAAAACGAATTGTGTGTGTATGGGCTGTGAAGACAGTTAACCTGAGCTATCACCCTGATCAATCTGACACTGTGGGTCTCTCAGTAGAAAACAAGGCTGCAGGCCCTCCAGGCTAGTTTATATCCTCTCTGCCTTAACTCACTACTCTCCCTGTCCCTGTCTCTCTCGCTCTCTCTCTCTCTCGCGCTCTCTCTCTCGCTCTCTCTCTCTCTCGCTCTCGCTCTCTCTCTCTTTCGCTCTCTCTCTCTCGCTCTCTCTCTCTCCTCATCCCCTGTCTCGCGCTCTCGCTCTCTCTCTCTCCTCATCGTCTGTCTCGCGCTCTCGCTCTCTCTCTCTCCTCATCGTCTGTCTCGCGCTCTCGCTCTCTCTCTCTCCTCATCGTCTGTCTCGCG
>QNTS01000275.1:647012-658371 GCA_003317085.1 Hucho hucho
CTCTCTCTCTCCTCATCGTCTGTCTCGCGCTCTCGCTCTCTCTCTCTCCTCATCGTCTGTCTCGCGCTCTCGCTCTCTCTCCATGAAGCTGTATCATCGGTTAGTGTCTTCTTCATCACAAGCTAGTTTGTATCTGTTAGTTTGAACAGTTTCAGCAGCTGATGTCAAGGCGGCCTCGCTGGGCAGAGAAGAGCTCGCTCATCACAACAGTGGATTATGTGACGGCGACGGTGGTGTTCGTAGTTCGACGTCACCATGATGAACGTTTGATTTGGAGGTGGGCTTGTAGGGAGCGAGCTACGACTTTTAATTGCCTGTCAGAGACTGATGTGTGTGCGAGCTAAGTCGCACCCCTCAGTGGTAGAATAGCTCGACAGCAGCTAGCGACGGTCAGAGACCTCGTTAAAGCGATCCAATTAAAAGAACTGATGGGAATGTAAATGAGCTACAAAGCCAGCTAGCGTTTCCTCCTTGCTTCAGCCGACTAGTGATTATAGTGGGATGTATTTATGACCCATGGCAGGAACATGGACATGACATATTAGAAGATGACTCTGATATTTTAACCACTTACCCAGTAGGGACAGATCAACACAATTCGGAAAGTCTGTAAAAGAAAAAGTAAACATTTTGGGGTGGTCTAGGCACGATTTTGGATTGAATCCTGCAAGAAAGTCGGTGGTCATTTTTGAAATGCTAGGGCCTGTCACGCAAGAATTGCCCCTGACACATGTAATCCTTCACCAAAGTTTCAGATAGTGCCAGGATTTCTGAGTCCAACTACCATGTCTCCAAAACCAGCTATGACTAATGTGTTGTTATTGGAGTTCACAGTAGAGACAGAACAGAGGGGAAAACATGCCCTTTAAACCACCTTAGCCAAACATTTACATATTTCTGTTACAGCTGAGCTTGAATAGTAAACCACGTTCCAACGTCTGCTTAGTGTAAATGTTTGCATCTACACTGAGTGGACAAAACATTATGAACACCTGCTCTTTCCATGACATAGACTGACCAGGTGAATCCAGGTGAACTCTATGATCCCTTATTGATGTCACTGATGAAGGGGAGGAGACCGGTTAAAGAAGGATTGTGTATGTGTGCCATTCAGAGGATGAATGGGCAAGACAAAAGATGTGCCTTTGAATAGGGTATGGCAGTAGTTGCCAGGCGCACCGGTTTGAGTGTGTCAAGAACTGCAACGCTGCTGTTTTTTTTTTTTTTTTTCATGCTCAACAGTTTCCTGTGTATATCAAGAACGGTCCACCACCAAAAGGACATCCAGAAAACTTGACACAACTGTGGGAAGCATTATAATCGACACCTTGTAGAGTCCATGCCCCATCAAATTGAGGCTGTTCTGAGGGCAAAAAGGGGTTGCACGTCAATATTAGGAAGTTGTTTAATTAACGAGATGGCGCTGCACTGAATAGCTGCCATCTTACGGGCTCCAGACCAATTCTGCTCTCTGCATTGTTTGGAAGGGCCCTTAAGCATTTCACTGTTAGTCTACACCTGTTGTTTATGAAGCATGTGACAAATAATCATTTAAATTCAATAAAGTCAGACAACTTGACAGCTGTCTAAGTCCTACGGAAATAGGTTGCCATGGTGCCTTCTGGGACACAGCCACTGTCAGACGTCCTGTCCTCCCTTTAGGCTGGTTCCTCTACGACCCACAGCAGCTGACACCATGTGTGAGATGTATGCGCATTGTACTGAGCGACACGATTCAGAGTGATTTGCACAACGTTGGACCCTCAGACATGGTGGCAAACACGCCAATAGATTTGTCAGGAGCTGTCTCCGCTTTGATTCCTTTGTCTCAGTGCCTCATTCAGGCAAATTACTTTTAATTCAAAGGATTCCACCCGTAGAATGAATCGGGATTTCATTAGGAGAGAAAAATAAGCATTTATAAGGGAGATAATGGTAACACACACACAGAATGGGTGGCAAGGAATAAGTTGTTAGTCCTTAAATACGCCATCCCATTGTGTTTTGGACAAATTATTCACTAAACCCTGAACTTCAACTAGATCTTGTAACAAATGTGGAAATTGTGCAAGTTGAGATGACTAAACTGCTTGGAGTAACCCTGGATTGTAAACTTATGGTCAAAACATGTTGATATAACAGTAGCTAAGATTGGGAGAGTTCTGTCCATAATACAGTGCTACTCTGCCTTAACAACACTATCAACAAGGCAGGTCCTACAGGTTTTGTCGCACCTGGACTACTGTTTAGTCGTGTGGTCAGGTGCCACAAGGAGGGACCTCGGGAAAATTACAATTGGCTCAGGGCAGGGCAGCACGGCTGGCTCTTAAATGTACACGGAGAGATAACATTGTAAATCTCTCATGGTTCAAAGTGGAGGAGAGATTTACTTCATCACTACATGTTTTTGTAAGAAGTGTTGACATGCTGAATGCACCGAGCTGTCTGTTTAAACTACTAGCACACAGCTCGGACACCCATGCATACCGCACAAGACATGCCACCAGAGGTCTCTTCACAATCCCCAAGTCCAGAACAGACTATGGGAGGTGCACAGTACTACATAGAGCCATAACTACATGGAGCTCTATTCCACATCAGGTAACTGATGCAGATTTAAAAACAGATAAAAATACACCTTATGGAACAGCGGGGACTGAAGTGACACACACACACACATAAGACACGCGCTCTACACACACCTGCACATGGATGTTGAGGTGGTGGAGTGGTGGTCTGAGGGAACACACTGAATGTGTTGGGTAAGATGTTATGAAATGTAAAGTCATGGTTTATTTTAAACAGTATTTAACTGTCTTATGTTGCTGGACCCCAGGAAGAGTAGCTGATGGGGACCCCAGGAACTAATGGGGATCCATAATAAATACAAACACACACACACACACAGTCAGACTGAGAAGAACAGGCAACAGTAGTTCTGTATATGAGTAGCCTGGCTTCACATCACTGTGTCTACTACTGGTCATTTGAGGAGAGCAATTTCCCCTGTGGTTCAAAATGCCCATTTGTTTCTGGCTCTGATCTTCCCCTGCATCACATGACTGCATCCATGGCTGCTGTTGATCTTATCCCCATGTACTCCCCTAGGAACTCTGCCTAACCTCTGTGATCTCCACTGGTTCTATCTAAACCTGATGGTTGCTCACTGGCACACTCCCCCCAATCATTAGCCCTACCTAGCCTTGTTCTATTCAATGGGAATACTGGTGGTGTAGGGTAGACTTCCAGTAACTGGGTCCACTGCAATTAGCCTAGTAAGGCATTTATACCTCTGGGTCTGTATTCACAAAGATTCTCAGAGTAGAAGTGTTGGTCTATGATCAGGTCTTATTCATTCCTGTCTTATTCATTATTATCTGAAAGGCAAACCTGTTCCTAGATCAGCACTTCTACTGTGAATGTTGGCCCTGGTGTTTTCCTACTGCCATTACCCCTACAATTCTCCCACCTAATTCCATGAGTTCCATGGAGATGGTTGTTTGTGCTCTGCCCTGCTGTTGTGCGTGTGTTCACCCATGATTAATTTAGAATGGCCTCGGGACTGAACTGCCAGGCTAGGAGGCTAGGTTACGCAGAAGAGGATCTGGTGACTCCTGGAACAAAGACAATGGTTAGGGATAGAGAACACGAGAGAGCAGTTGGAGAGATGACGAGAGAGCAGTTGGAGAGATGACGAGAGAGCAGTTGGAGAGATGGCGGGAGAGCAGTTGGAGAGATGACGGGAGAGCAGTTGGATGGAGAGAGAGGAAGGCTGTTGCTGCTGTGTCTCCCTGCCTGTCTGGTCTGGCCACATGACCTTCAAAACACACAGGCTCCCTGGAGAGAACAATCCCTCACTCCTATGAGTCACAATTTCTGTGCAGTTTGAGAGAGGGGCTAATATCCATTTTGATGAACATTGCTTCATTTTTTGTGTTAAGGCTAGTGTGGATATTCAATCAATCAAATGTAATTATTAAGCCCTTTTAACATCAGCCAAAGTCACCAAGAAAGTGCTTTACAGAAACCCAGCCTAAAACCCCAAACTGCATGCAATGCAGATGTAGATGCACGGTGGCTAGGAAAAACTCCCTAGAAAGGCAGAACCTAGGAAGAAACCTAGAGAGGAACCAGGCTCTGAGTGGTGGCCAGTCCTCTTCTGGCTGTGCTGGGTGGAAATTACAACAGTATATGGCCAAGATGTTGAAATGTTCATAGATGACCAGCAGGGTCAGATAATAATAATCACAGTGGTTGTCGAGGGTGCAACAGGTCAGCACCTCAGGAGTAAATGTCAGTTGGCTTTTCATAGCCGATCATTCAGAGTTAGAGACAGAAGGTACGGTAGAGAGAGAGTCCAAAACAGCAGGTCCGAGACAAGGTAGCACGTCCGGTGAACAAGTCAGGGTTCCATAGCCGCAGGCAGAACAGTTGAAACTGGAGCAGCAGCACGACCAGGTGGACTGGGGACAGCAAGGAGTCATCAGGCCAGGTAGTCCTGAGGCATGGTGACTCAGCTCCCGTAATAGGGTTAGAGGCAGAGAATCCCAGTGGAGAGAGGGGAACCGGCCAGGCAGAGACAGCAAGGGCGGTTCGTCGCTCCAGTACCTTTCCGTTCACCTTCACACCCCTGGGCCAGACTACACTCAATCATAGGACCTACTGAAGAGATGAGTCTTCAATAAAGACTTAAATTCGAGACCGAGTCTGTGTATTTTGGAACAGACCAATGAAAAGCTGTCGTGTGTGCTGTTTTGAGTGAAGTTGACAGAAAACAAGTAGCCTTTTACTGCTACTGTACTTGAGGTAAACGTGAGTCAGCAGAAATATTTGACTTGATTTTAAATGTTTAATGTTTAAAATCTATTACCCTAGAAACTAGGCTACTTTATGAACTATTCAGTTCTTAGGCTGCTGGAGGACTGAAATTGGAGGGCCTCGATTTTACGACTCTCTTTTCAGTGTGCCCACAACAATTGATTCATCCCTGTTTTGTCTTTCTATGCTGTCATCACTGCTCAGTCAGACCTCCGTAGTGGAGGCAAGGAGGTGATATTTGTAGAGTTTTACTGCTAAGTGGCGGGCGGCTCCCCCATGGTCCTGCCTCCTGCAGGGTATAGTCTGTCCCAAATGGCACCCTATTCATAGTGCACTAGTTTTGAACAAATGGGGAATAAGGTACCATTTGGGACGCAGCCATAGTCTGACTCTGGGTGATTACATCATCGATTGAGGTAATGGATTCGCTGAGCTCTTTGTGTGGCTCAACACATTTTAGGCTATGGTGCTCCTACTCCAACGATGAGTTGTAAGGTACACAGGAGGAGGTGCAGCAGACTGTATTGTAGTACTTTCGTTAGTCTGAGGTTTTCTGTTGCTTCAGGCACAGTTTGTAAAATATTTATGGGCTGCTTGCTCTGATTTTCATGTGTTTTTTGCCAATCCATACATACAAATAATGTCAAAGTACCTTTAACTTGATGTAAATCAAAGCTACATCCCATAGATTAATTTATAACACATTTGAATTTGAAACTGTCATAATTTTAAGCTCTAATCTCAAATATCAGCAGCGAGATATGAGGTAGGCATTTCTCAATTAAACTCTGGGCAGCAGAAGACGATTAAACATGATAAATTAAGCCTATTAAAACCCTGCTAAGTATAAGCAGGTCCTAATATAACAAAAAATAGCTGAGATATTTTCTTTACGGATATTTCTCTCCCATCGCAGTGGAGGATGATAAGGCTTTATCTGGAAGGGCAAATATGAAAGCCAGTGAGAGATTAATGGTAATTAGGAAATACTTATTAATTCAGTGAACTTTTGTTCTAAAATGGGTACGGTATCATTTGCGTAACTTCAAAGTTAGGTGAGTGGGTTATACTATTAATTATAAACTGGGTGGTTTGAGCCCTGAATGCTGATTTGGCTGACAGCTGTGGTATATCAGACCGTATACCACGGGTATGACAAAACATTTATTTCTACTGCTCTAGTTAACCAGCTTATAATAGCAATAAGGCACCTTGGAGGTTTGTGATATATGACCAATATACTATGGCTAAGGGCTGTATTCAGGCAGTCCACGTTGCGTAGTGTGTAAGAACAGCCCTTAGCCGTGGTATATTGGCCATATACCACACCCCCTCGGGGCTTGTTGCTTAATTAAACTGAATTTGTGCCAAAAAGGACGTTTCTTTTTTTGTGGTGTTCAGTGGAAGGAAGTGGAATTGTGGTCAGCGATCGTAATACTTGCCCATAGAAGGCAGTTCCTATTATGTGGTTTATGAGTACCTTATCTGTTTAAAACACACATTTTACTATCTCTGGCTTTCTGACCTGTTTTTGAAAAAATGATATCTATGGTACTCTACAGATGGCTTTCTCAGGAATTTAGACAGGCCTGAGGTTGGGTTAGTACATTCTCACCACTGTGGCCTCGCCCTCTCGTGACTTCCCTCTCCCATCCTCTCTCCCCTGTCACCTGACTCTGACGGATGTCTGACTCGCCCAGAGTGTCAGGCTCCTAGATCACCTGTTACTGTGGCAGGTGCTGTAGAAAACATCCATTAACACAAACCCGACTGGGTGGGGGGCCCACCAAAATGCAAATGACTGTATGATTTGTCAGCTACTGCAACGGGAGGAATGAAGGGATGAGGGAAAAACATCACTGCTTTTATTTTATTTCTTATTTTTTATTTTATATAACCTTTATTTAACTAGGCAAGTCGGTTAAGAACAAATTCTTATTTGCAATGACGGCCTAACCGGGACGACGCTGGACCAATTGTGCGCCGCCCTATGGGACTCTCAATCACGGCCGGTTGTGATACAGCCTGGAATCGAACCAGGGTCATTAGTGACGCCTCATTTTATTTATTTATTTATAATATATTATTTTTTGGGGGGCACTTATTTGGTTTGTGTGTGTGTGTGTGTGTGTGTGTGTTTTTCTTTGTGTGGGATCCATGGACGTATGACGTGAGTGTGTGTTTGTCGGGGTGGCACGGTCTGTTATCATTGCTTTTATCTCCTGGCTTGGTTGTCCATGGTGACAGGGCTACCCTGATTCCCCCTCAGCCCCCCCCTTCTGTTAATCCTGCTTGACTCATTTTAATGGGACAGGTTCCCATCAAACAGCTAGAGGATATCATTTCAGCCCAATCAAATTGTCTTCTCACCGCCTGTCTCGTGGCAAATGGTGGCTATCCCTCTTTGCTTTCCGTCCAGTGACAGGCCCTTGTCGATTCAACACCTTGCGCCCCATCTTACAATATTAGTTTTGACATGTGCGTTGTTATTTTCCTTCTTATCACTGTCTATTAGGCAGGGTTCAATCATAAAAATGTCATCGCCACTATTAAATAAATGACAAATCATGACATTTATAGCTTGTACAATATATTTCCAGACACAAAGAACATTATTTCTTCCTTAGCTATAGGGCTCTCTCACCCACACACACACCACTCTCCCCCCCCCCCCATGTAGATAACCTTCTCCATAACGCTGCTAAAGGTAGCATAATACATTCAGTGACATCCTGCTGGTGTGTAAATAATACGATTCATGTTTTTGGAGGCAAAACATGTTTTGCACATAGTGTGTGTGCACAAACACCAGCTGAGAAACACAACACACGGGCACCGCCTAGATTAATTGAATAATATGTATGAAAGGTAAAGTAAAAAGCCAGGTTTCAAAGATGAAACACATAACTGACAAAACAACTCCCCAAGGGAGCAATCTAAGGGAATAAAATATATATATTTATTTTCTTTGAATGTACTCAAATATTGCATTTACAACAAAAACGATGCATTATATAGGCCTAAACCTTTGAAAGCAATATATGTGTGTGTGTGTGTGTGTGTGTGTGTGCTGCAATCCAATTTCCCGTATGGGACAAATAACATTAAAGTATCTACTACTACTACTACTGGAACTGGGAAAACATGCATTTAGTATTAGCTAGAGTCTGAGGTTTATCACATCCTAGATGACAGTTCTGTATGATGTCTCTATGTAATCATAGCTGTAGGGTAATCCTGACTATGATGTCCCGTCTGCCAGCGCCAGTTGTTGCCATGACCTTACAAGATTAAAGCCAGTCTCTAAATAGGCTTCTCACCCAACCAGCCCTTCTGCTGTTGTGTTGCTGCTGCATTGTGTTTGAGACGTATGGAGAAAGAGGCTAGAGAAGACGACTCCAGCCTGTATTCCACTCAGGACCAGGGTATGTGAGCGGAGTGTAGCGAGGAGCGGAGCGTGCCCAGTTTGAGTGGAGCGCGAAGCGAGTTTCCCAAAAGCTGGAGCGTCGGCCTTCTCGCCCGCTCCATTAGAGCTCCAGTAGAGCTCACTTCACGAGCTCAGGGTATGCCCGGCCCAGCATGCATCTGTAGTCTACTTGTGTGCTGCTATACCCCCTTGCTTTAGCTACTGTCATGGAGTTCACTAAATATTTTCATAAAGAATCTGATAAAACACACAGGTGAACAATCAAGGTGACTTACAAAGATTAAAGAAAGATGAAGGTGTACATACTACGTGCACACACTAACAGAAAGGAACAGGTGGGTAGCTAGCTAAGTGTGTCATTGTAGCAAAGTATTTATAAACTAAAAATCAGTTCCTAAGTTTTGTTCTGTTATCTATACAATAGGCCATCATTGATTTTTGGCCCAATAGGCAGGCATATTACCTCTTTCAAGGAGCTTTCCGTTTTGATAGGGTTATTTTACCTAAAATCCTTAAGCCCTACTTACAGAACAACAACCGCAACAACAACAACAATTCTGCATCCTGCCAGCCTGACAAGAGTGGCCCGGAGGGTGTTGAGCATCCCCAGTGGCTCTGCAAGCGCGGAGAGGGTGTTCTCTGTTGCTGGCCTGCTCTCCAGGCACCAATGCATGAGCCTGAAGCCACAGTCTCTGGCCAAACTAGTGTTTCTAAAAATGTATTAAAGGCACTGTAGACTGAGCCTAATAAGGCATTTTTCTTTTAATTAGTATTTAATTTTAAGTCACAGCATATATGTGAAATGTATAGACTATAATGATTGAATACAACATGTTGTTTAAATAATGAGAGCTTAATGTCCCTGCCGCGCTAGTGTGTCGTACTCGCAAATGCTTCAACATGTATTTCTTTGTAGGCTATAGCCTAAATAATTCATTTTTGTTCTTTTCTTAAACTACCTGTGGTTCCTGCCATATTTCTAAAGTTTATATGCTGTTTAACACCGCATGTAGCCTATTTGAAATGATTAGCGTTTTTTTTTGTCTTTCTTGCCCTTTTCTTGTTTATTTAAATGATTTTCATTCAAATGAAGTGGTTTGGTTTCAGTACTTCAAAACCAAATGGTAGTTCCAGGTTGTCACAGAAATAGATGGGTGTTGGTTAAATTGTGATTTTATTGGCCTCCCGAGTGGCGCAGTGAACTGGATTGGATAGGTAACAGCAGTATGATAGAAGCTAGGCAGAATAAAACTCAACCCATTCCTCTAATCTAGTTGTCCAGCAGTCCTGATCCACAGAGGAGCAGATGTTTAGAAATACACTGTCCGGCTTGGTCGAGGGATTTGGTTATGTGGCCCAGGAACCTGTGCCAGGGGTCTTAGGTCCTAAAAAAGGACATAAATAGGTGTGAGGGAAAAGCTCAGTGGCATATGGTAATCCAATTGCATTGGAGTTGTTTTTGACTCTGTGCTTTTGAATTGCGTAGGTTGATGAATCCTCTCTCCCTCTTTCATTCTCTCATTCTTTCTCACTTTCTCTCTCGTTCTCTCCCTCTCTCATTCTCTTTCTATCTTACCCTCTGCTCTCGCTCTCTCGCTAGTTGGTGGGTGGCCAGTTTGACCTGGAGATGAACTTCATTATCCAGGAGCAGGACAGCATTGTGTGCATGGTGGAGCTGCTGGACAAGGTGGGTGCTACACACACACACAAAATGAAATGGAGCAATATTTATAATATAATCTATGGAGTATGGTGGATGAGTTGTGGCTGTACGCACATAGAAATACACAGAGAGAAATAGATTTTCTGCCAGTCCACCCATCGTGGTCTCATTGACTTGAATGGTGATCCCCGTTCTAGTAATTTTAGGCCTATTTCTATGGGTCCATGTTGGCGGTGGAGGATTGTAAAGCGCTTTGAGCATCTGGCAAATCGCTTTATAAATCGGATCAATTATTATGTCTGATACCCAGTGTGAGCCTACGTGCCAGGCGGAGGTGTGGAGCATCTTCACGGCTATCCTGAAGAAGAGCGTGAGGAACCTGCAGGCCTGCACCGACACGGCCCTCATCAACCTGGTTCTGGACCGCGTGGCCCACACTGACAGCATGATCGCAGGTACTGCCACAGTAACACCAGAGGCCAAAGTCATTTCACTCCAAAGTAATGAGGTCACCCCAGTCCTCAGTGCAGTATTTAACATGCTGACACCTACCTACAGGGCTGTCTAGTTCCCCTGGAGTGTAGATTGTCTCAGTCATAATCAGTATCCAGTGGTTCTCCCAAGTCTGTGTTTAATACCTTTTTAAAACCAAAGTAATGACCACTGCCTCAGTCAGTGAATGATTCCCTTTATCTACAGGTATCACCCTTATAATGAGGAAGTGAGCTAGTCCTGTCTAATGCTCCTCACCTTCCCTCATCAAACCTAGCCAGCTGACGGCACTGTTCTGTGTGTGTCTGAAAAGAGACTACTTTGTCTTGCAGCAACTGAAGCACTGAGGAGGTGCGGACACCCATGGACACCCATGGACAGACAGACAGGCAGACAGGCAGGCAGGCAGGCAGGCAGGCAGGCAGGCAGGCAGGCAGGCGCGCGCGCACACATCATCATTAGATTAGGAGTGTGTGTGCAGACCTGACACCACTCAGCCTCGCGCTAACCCACTGCCCGGTCAGAGAAGTGACTCACACACCAGTCAGTAGACACAATCACCAGCCTCAATCACTCACCAGACTCTCACCCAGTTACGAATGAGGCCAAAATAACTCTTCTAAAGCT
The DNA here is from genome assembly GCA_003317085.1 of Hucho hucho. NCBI lineage: Eukaryota > Metazoa > Chordata > Actinopteri > Salmoniformes > Salmonidae > Hucho > Hucho hucho. The sequence continues at coordinate 658,040 of QNTS01000275.1, forward strand.
CAATGACTGACCGCTGGCCTGGCAGAGCAGGATGATCAGCCTTAGCATAATGAAACCATTAGCCCAGGGAACATGAACATGCAGTCCAGGCCAGACAGACAAACCCAGGGAACATGAACATGCAGTCCAGGCCAGACAGACAGACAGACAGATAGACAAACCCAGGGAACACGAACATGCAGTCCAGGCCAGACAGACAGACAAACCCAGGGAACACGAACATGCAGTCCAGGCCAGACAGACAGACTGACTGACAGATACAGACAAACCCAGGAAACATGAACATGCAGTCCAGGCCAGACAGACAGACAAACCCAGGAAACATGAACATG
>QNTS01000275.1:670351-696479 GCA_003317085.1 Hucho hucho
CAGTGGTACATGGTGACCATGGTGGTTGTTGTTTCAGTGGTACATGGTGACCATGGTGGTTGTTGTTTCAGTGGTACATGGTGACCATGGTGGTTGTTGTTTCAGTGGTACATGGTGACCATGGTGGTTGTTGTTTCAGTGGTAAATGGTGACCATGGTGGTTAAGTTGTTGTGTGTTTTTGTTTCAGTGGTACATGGTGACCATCGTTCACGTCTACAACCGCTGGAAGAACAGTGAGATCAGCTGCTACGTCAATGGAGAGCTCGCCTCCTACGGAGAAATCACCTGGTTCGTCAACACCAGCGATGTAAGTAGCAATCAATCAATCCATCCATACTTTACTGATCATCGTTGTTATAATGTTATTCCTGTAGTAACCACAAACCTGGAATATAGCTGAACCTAGAAGTTGTGGTAGTGGTTGTTATGCATGTGTATAACCAAAAGTATATTTTGATGCCAGATATCAATCAAAACATTTCTCTGAAGTCATCAATCAATCAACAAGAAAGCCTTGAAGCTGTCCATCCAGAACTCTTCAATTTGAACCATTGTGCTTTGCATAAAAAAGTTTCCACACAAAGACGTATGGTATATATTGTGATTGATATACCACAGAGAACCGTTGTTAGAAGAGGACAGCACCTCCCCACAGGCCCCACTCTTTCTGATTGATATAATCACTGTCTCAGCTGACAGAGGGCTCAGGGGTGAAATCTCTCTCTCGCTCTCTCGCTCTCTCACTCATATGGATGGAACTGGGTCTGTAACAGGGAAGGGAAATGAGTTGCTTAATGAGTTGTGTAGTTGAAGATACACGCCTACCTCCAAGCATACTCGTATGTGTAAGATTCTGTCATGGTTCTCCAGAATGCTTTTTCTCTCTGTCTGCAGAAGACAAGATTCTGACGTCAGCTTTTAGCCAAATGAAGATGCTTTTCAAATGCAATTGTCTTGGCGTGACACAGTGTCAGAGGGCCTCGATACCCTACTGTAGATATGGCTGATTGAGATATCTCTCCTCCCTCCTTGATAACAATGCTACGCTCATCCCCAGCCTATTTACACATGCTCTGGTAAACATACAGAAGGGAACAGATGAATAGAAATGTATGTTATCTGTATGCCGATGGTGTGTTGATTCACACTCAGACATGCTGTTTGAGTTGTCATAGTTATCTTTATTAATGCTTGTTCAATTCTCCTTCCCTGTTTCCTTCCTTGTTTCCTTCCTTCCTCCCTTCAGACTTTCGACAAGTGTTTCCTGGGTTCGTCAGAGACGGCGGACGCCAACCGTGTGTTCTGTGGTCAGATGGGGGCGGTTTATCTGTTTGGCGAGGCCCTCAGTGCAGCCCAGATCCTGGCCATCTACCAGCTGGGGCCTGGTTACAAGGTAGGTAGTAGAGGCAAATCCCAGTCATCATGCAGTATTCATTAGTCCCACTATTCCAAAATGCCCTGCCATTTGGATACTCCATAGATCAAAAAAGGAAGGTCTGCACTCATCAATTTGACGTGAAACATTAATGATTGTGGATCTTCCTCCTTTCTCCTATCATGGATTATTTCAAGATATACTACAGACTATCACTAGTAGTGTGTAAGGCTTAAACCGAACAGAAAAATATAAATGAAAGTCACACTCAAGTCTCCTTCCTCTTAATTGATTTGACCTCTGCCGTCTCTCAGGGCACGTTCAAGTACAAGGCTGAGAGTGACCTCCTGTTTGCTGAGCACCACAAGACCCTACTGTACGACGGCAAGCTGTCCTCCTGCATCTCCTTCTCCTACAACCCCCGCGCCACCGACGCTCAGCTGTGCCTGGAGTCCTCCCCCAAGGACAACGCCTCCATCTTCGTCCACTCGCCACACGCACTCATGCTGCAGGTACGGACACACACACACACACACACACACACACACACACACACACACACACTGCTCCAAAATGTAAACCATCTAAGCTAGAAATCTAGTCAATGTTGAAAAAAGGTATCAATCCACCCTGACTAATGACACTTCTGCAGGTTATTCTTATCCCCTACTCCGGTGCCTCAGCCGCTTGTTCCACACACACACACACGCACACACACACACATACGTTTTGTTCTTCTATCTTCATGGGGACCTACAATTAATTTCCATTTAAAAATCCTATTTTCCCTGACCCCTAGTCCTAACCTTAACCTTAACCTGTAACACAAACCCTAATTCCAAACCCTAAACCTAACCACTAACCCCTAACCTTAATTCTAACCCTAATTGTAACCCTAACCCTAAACCTGACCCCTAAGTTTAAAATAGCCTTTGTCCTCAAGGCGACGTGGGAAAGAATTGTCCTTGTTTTTACTATCCTTTTGGTGACTTTAGGTCCCCTCAAGGATAGAAGAACCAACACATACCCACACCTTCACACACACACACTTACACATACACACACCTTCATACACACACCTTCACACAGATAATGAAGCACCTCCGTCAGGCTCTATCTAGTTCTAATTAAAGGAAGGAAAAGTTCACCCATTTTGAATGTTATGTTGTTTTTGTGCATCTCTGAGTGATCTATTGATTCCCTGTGTCATTTCATGATTTATTGCCATTCAAGCAGGCAGACATCCGTCTGGTATGATGTAGCGCTGTGATGAAGTCTCTCTCACTACACTGGAAGTTAATAGGAATACGACTTTTAGATTGCGAAAATGTCTATCATACATGTCAGATTTCAATACTGGCCGATGTCATAACTCGGGAGGATGTCTTCTCTCGAATAAGCCGTTGATCATATTTCTGTGATATTCCTACCTCTAGAAATGTGTAATTTAATGGAGGGTCTAGCACATTTTCCCCATTTGCCTGCCTCTTTAGTCCAGGTTGCATTGCATGGTGCCGTTGTCATAGAGATTAGAGAAAGGAGATAGGAATCCAATGAAAGGAGATAGGAATCCAACAACAGTCTGCTGGTTGGGAACGTATCCAACTCCTTGTCCCAGAATCGCCCAGAGTGCTCCGCGCGGCCCATTGATGTAGCATGGGCAACGTTTCCAATCTCTTCAAAAGTATATCTGTCGTTGCGAATGTCAGACTCCACTCTGTGAGGCACATATAAATAGACTTTAAATCACTGGCCACTTTAATAATGGAACACTAGTCACTTTAATAATGTTTACATATTTTGCATTCCCCATCTGTTATGTATATACTGTATTCTATCATATTCTACTGTATCTTAGTCTATGTTGCTCTGACATTGCTCATCCAAATATTTATATATTCTTAATTCCATTCCTTTACTTTAGATTTGTGTGTATGGTGTGTATTGTTTTTGAAATTGTTAGATATTACTTGTTAGGTTTTACTGCACTGTTGGAGCTAGAAACACAAGCATTTCACTACACCCGCAATAACATCTGCTAAACACGTGTATGTGACAAATAGAATTTGATTTGACATCGATCTGCAGGTTGAACATAGTGAGGTTGTAGTCTCCTACATTGATAGTGCAGTTTGTTTAGGGGATTTTACAGCTAACTAGCTACTTCACATGCTGATTTTGTGTTTGGTATTGTTGTGTGTAGCTACGTTTGCTAGCTAGCTATCCAGCCAGGCCATAGAGAGCATTGCATTGTGTTTGGTATTGTTGTGTGTAGCTACGTTTGCTAGCTAGCTATCCAGCCAGCCCATAGAGAGCATTGCATTGTGTTTGGTATTGTTGTGTGTAGCTACGTTTGCTAGCTAACTATCCAGCCAGCCCATAGAGAGCATTGCATTGTGTTTGGTATTCAACACACATCGATGGTTTGCTAGCTAGCTATCCAGCCAGGCCATAGAGAGCATTGCATTGTGTTTGGTATTGTTGTGTGTAGCTACGTTTGCTAGCTAGCTATCCAGCCAGCCCATAGAGAGCATTGCATTGTGTTTGGTATTGTTGTGTGTAGCTACGTTTGCTAGCTAGCTATCCAGCCAGCCCATAGAGAGCATTGCATTGTGTTTGGTATTGTTGTGTGTAGCTACGTTTGCTAGCTAGCTATCCAGCCAGCCCATAGAGAGCATTGCATTGTGGATTTCGTAATAGACTTGAGCTACAACAGACTTCCAACGATTTTCCATGTTGCTACCGACCTTATTATAACGCTAAAATGAAACATTTGTTCACAAAAAATATTGTTCTCACATAGTCGTGTTATTTAACACTGTAAATTATTCTATCCACAGAACTCATTTACCAAAACCCTCATCAGGGTAAACACACCTGAGCCAAGTCGCCTCAGAGAATAACTCATCGTCACGGTAACGCGCCCGTCACCATTAGCGACCGGTGTAATAGTGCTGTTAAGGAGACAGATGTTCAGAGGAGTTATACTGTGTTTTCAACACCACACCAGATGTTCAGAGGAGTTATACTGTGTTTTCAACACCACACCAGATGTACAAGGGAGAAATGTGACACCGCCTCCAATCCGCATTGTTTGCCACCTGAGACAAAAGCAGAAACAGACTGACAAGACCCAGCCTTTGTCTACAGTCCATAGGGTTCTGATAGGGTTCTGATTCTACCGTATTTCTCCCTTCAAAAGTAGTGCACTGTATTTATACCCCTGATCATTGTGTATGTATTCCTCCCTTCTTCAGGATGTGAAGGCTGTGGTGACCCACTCGGTCCAGAGTGCCATCCACTCCATCGGGGGAGTGCAGGTCCTCTTCCCCCTGTTTGCACAGCTGGATCACCTCCAGCACACCAGCGATGAACTGGACACCTCTGTCTGGTAGTGGACTACAGTCTTTTGATTAATCCATTGATTGACTTTATTAAATTCTTTTAAAATACTCTACACATCCATGTGTAGCCATGTGGGAGAAAGTGCATTCTGTTGGTGGGGCTGTGTTTGAACTCGCCCTGCAGTCTAGAGTATTTTGCTTTCACTAAGTAGAAGTTGTTTTTTTAATTCAATAGATTCTACCATGCATGATGGCAGTGCAAATGGCATGCATAATGTTGTCTTGTCATACTCTCCAAACCTGGATACAAGTTTTGAATATTAGCGCCCCTAGGCCTTGAGTAATGTTCTCAATCAAGGCTTTGTGGCTTTTGTCTGCCCTCAAGGGGAAGGTGTTGCATAGATTGTGTTCTCACAGCAGAATGGTAGAACGGTGACACCCTCATTATATTGGACAATAGCTATAGGATATACCCTGTAAGGGGCAAGTCTTACTCAGAAGCTAACCCCTCTCTCGCTCTCTCCCCCCAGTTGCACTTTGCTGTCCTTTGTGATGGAGCTGCTGAAGAACTCTGTGGCTATGCAAGAGCAGGTCCTGGCCTGCAAGGGCTTTCTGGTCATCGGCTACACCCTGGAGAAGGTGAGAGACGTGATACACACACCACCCCCCTCGCCAGAGACACATTCACACTCTGCAATCTTCCTCCCGCCTGTCCTAATTGCTGTTCTGTGCTGAAATTGAAAGGTGGATAATATGATTTCCCAGCACTCTGTCCATTACATCAGAGAGGAACAGATATTGAGCTGTCTGTCCTTCAGCCTCAGTGCAGTGCCCTCCAATTCCATACTGTATTTGTCTGTTCTGAGACCAGTGCTAAACGCCCCTACATCTGGTAGCTTGTTGATTGTGTGTGTGTGTGTGTGTGTGTGTGTGTGTGTGTGTGTGTGTGTGTGTGTGTGTGTGTGTGTGTGTGTGCGCGCGCTCAGGTATATAAGAGATGTAAATGGACTTTTAGAGTCAAAGGCCCTAATTGCATTTCCCCCCCTTAGCTGCATTTAGAGGTCACAGCTGACAGTGGGCTTGTTAGACAGAGAGTTAACCTGATTCACCTTTCTCTCTGTGGGTGTCCTCTGCTTCCTCCCTTCTTCCTCCTCCCTCTTCTGTAGTCTTCCAAGGTGCATGTGACTCTGTCCGTGCTGGACATCGTGCTGGCCTTCGCCCGTTACCTCAGCAACCTGCAGAACGGTGTCCTGCTGCTCAAGCAGCTGTGTGACCACATCTTGTTCAACCCTGCCATCTGGATCCATGCCCCTGCCAAGGTAAGAGAGGAGAGGTACTGGCACAGGAACACACACATGTGCAGGCAGGTAGACGCATGCACGGTGACACACACATGCACGGTGACACACAGTCAAGGACATAGTTGTGCAAGCAGGTAGGCACATGAAGGCACACACACATGCACGGACACATGTGACATGTAGACAGGCACACACACACACACACCCATCCACCCACCCACCTCTGTACATCCCAGCATCACCCTTTCATACTCTAGTCCTTGTACCTCTCCTCCCGTACATGAGAGCGACAGCCCACCGTTCAGTAGGTTAGGTTATTTTTGCCTCACCTCATGCTGTTTTTCAAGTTAAATCAAATCAAATGTTTGTCACATGCGCTGAATACAACAGGTGTAGACCTTACAGTGAAATGCTTACTTACAAGCCCTTAACCAACAGTGCATTTTTAAGAAAAATAAGTGTTAAGTAATTAATAAATAAATAAATACTAATAATATATAAAGTAACAAATAATCAAAGAGCAGTAGTAAAATAACAAAAGCGAGGCTATATGCAGCCGGTACAGAGTCAATGTGCGGGGGCACCGGTTAATTGAGTGTGTGTGTGTCCTTACATGTGTGTGTGCATTCACTAACCCAGGTGCAGTTGGCGTTGTACACCTATCTGTCGACCGAGTTCATCAGCACGGTGACCATCTACAACGCCATCCGCAGGGTGGGCACGGTACTGCAGGTCATGCACACGCTCAAGTACTACTACTGGGTGGTCAACCCCCAGGACCGCAGCGGAGTCACGCCCAAGGGCCTCGGTAAGAGGACACACACACACACACACACACATGCTTCCCTACACACACACACACACACACACACACACACACACACACACACACCGCACTCTTTCATATTTCCACTAACACACACTTTTCTACACACACTGACACAGACAGATACCTCTCCTCCTCCAGACCGGTGTTGCTGTAGTGTTGCCATGGGAGTTGAGCAGCACACTACTTTTACAGAGTGAAACTGGGTCCATCATCCAGTCCTTTGTGTCCCCTGCTGAAAGTGCTTTCCTGTCCTTCTTGTACCTCTGTTGTCTGCTATACCTAGAATAAACATTTTGTATTGTCTACCTACAGCTGTGCGCTCTGCATTGCGTCCTAAATAACATACTTTTGAAAACAGTCCTTCTCTAATGACTTTGTCCCTGTGTGTCTGCGTGTGTGTGTGTCTGTCGTTGTGTGTCTGTGTGTGTAGATGGTCCGAGACCCAATCAGAAGGAGATCCACTCTCTCAGAGCTTTTCTGCTGCTGTTTGTGAAACAACTCATAATGAAGGTTAGTGTAGATAGTGTATATAATGAGAATCTCGTTTGATATTAAAAAGAACATATATATATTTCACCTTTTACACCTAATGTTTATCTACAATAAATATGATTGGTGAAAATGTTGATTTATATTCTGTACTGTCTATTTTCAGGATTACGGAGTGAAGGAAGATGAGCTTCAGAGTATTGTCAACTACCTGCTCACCATGCATGAGGTTAGAACTAAAAGATCATTCCAAAATATCATGTCCTATACAGGGCACTACTTTTATACAATAGATACTTTATTGTAAAAAAAACTAAACAAATAACATTTGTGTGAAGAGTATGCAGCTCCACCATGCAGTATCTACTCTCCAGTAATTCCTCTTCATCCTTACTCGATGCTCATTTACAGTTTTGCGGTATAAAACAGCCCACTGGGTGGCACTCTAAGCCAACAGCTCCGGCCTCCCAGACCCTCTCTCCTCTCTGCTATAGATAGACCGACCAATCACACTGGGCCGGGGAAACAACCAGGGTCTTTTTAACCGTTGCCAAGTTTCACCAAGCCCTCCCTCACAGAAGCCTCTGTGTTTACACTGCAGTGATGCATAGAGAAATAATGGTGCTGTAAAGCAAGCAGGAATAATCCCTGCAGGAACAAGGGGGATTACCGCTCTCCTTCAGGAGTTCCTCAGTCTTCTATGGATTGTTCATTCATCAGATAATTATGTTGGTTCCGTGTATTATTCATTCCACCAACATTTGTTATCAATGACTAATGATCCGTTTCCGCAGAGACCATTACTAATCAAGATGGAAACGGTGCACTGGTTTGATCTTTGATGTTGTGTGTCACCAATTAATCAACAATTAGTGCGAAAATAAACAGTATTAATTATTGCACTTACATGGTCAATGCCTGTGTTTGTGGGTACTCTGCATGCATGTGGGTGTCTATACAGTAGGGTGTGTTTTGGTGTCTGCTTCATGATGATACATGGTGTAACAGCACACCCACTAGCCACGCTATTCATCTCTCGTTGGGTTGCATGACTCCACGGTGAAAGGCGATGCTAATTGCGAGCCCATTAGCGTGCGCGCGCACACACTATTTATCATATTGCTAATAATGCTAACAACAGGGCACCCTCCCTGATCTGATTCATTCAATTCAGTACAACTTTATTTATTTTCCCAGGACGACAATCTATTGGATGTGCTTCAGCTGCTGGTGGCTCTGATGTCCGAGCATCACGGCTCCATGGTGCAGGCCTTTGATCAGCGCAACGGAATCCGGTGAGCTTCAGGAATAGAATGACCCACCACCCATCATGGAACTTCAATGGGGATGCCCGTTCTAGTCATTTGACTTCTATGACGGTACTGTAACTATAACGTCATCTCCCGTGGCAACGGGTGGCGCATACTCCACCACAGGCCCTGCGGCCTCTGTGTCTGAGAACAAGATCGTTGTGATGTTAGACCTACTTTGTGTGTGCCTTGGAAATGGTACCGTGTTACATTTGTAGTGCCAGAGACGGTACCCTGTTTCCTGTATAATAGTTCACTACTTTTAACCAGAGGCTATAAAGGGACTAGGGTGCCATTTCAGACGCGCCCTTGTGGTTCTGTTTGTGTTTCATGAAGCCAAAATGAAGCCAGATGACACAGGCCAATAAAGATGGTTTACTGGCTTCATCTGATCCTTTATCTGCAGGACTATTGACATTCAGCGACGACGGCACAAGATTTACCTAGCTTATTTAGTCACCCTGTTTACGTTCTCTGTCACAGGCCCACTCATAAAGGCTTTATGAAAAACTTTGTCTGACGCACATTTTGGGTGCCTTCTCATTTTACTAGCCACTCATAAAGGCTCCAACCACCTAGGTTCACAAAGCAGATACAATCCGTAATGAAGTGATTCTGTTTTTTGTTTGCTTCAGATACACTCTTTTAGGTTTTATAATTTGAGATACTGTTAAATTTGTTTAAATATGTGACATTTGTTATTCATGTATTTTTCTTTGTTTCTGCATAGGGCCATTTACAAGCTGCTGGCTTCCAACAGTGAAGGAATCAGAGTTCAGGCACTCAAAGTCTTGGGCTACTTCCTCAAACACTTGCCCGCTAAGTAAGAACTCTGATATGTTGGTGTCACTTACCTTGTACTCTAGTCTGTAGGATATTGTTAAGAATTGTCTGTACGTTTGGTCACATAAAAGCACTCAATTCTGCCTTGGACATTAAAAGTATATTTGTTCCAGATTGAAGAAGGACTCAGTCATTGATGTAATAATTCCTATTCTATAGTAATTTACCTTTAGGCAGCCAAAAGGGTTTTCATTTCAAAATGTCCTCTCCTCAGTTGTATATTTCTAAGAGCCAAATCCCATCATGGAGCTGAGTATCTACAGAGTAAAGGGTCTCGTTCAGGGTGAGGTCGATATCTAATCCTCGTTCAGCCGGCGTACTGTAGTAAAATGAATAGCTACTATTAAAGCCCTTTCTATTTCTCTGGAGAGTAAATTGCCTCTAGTTGTGTAGAAGTGTTTTAGATAACAAATGAGCCACTCGTAGGCCTCCTTTGGTTCATCGAACAATTAAGATGTCAGAGTGGAAAGAAAACAACCCAGGATGAAATACAGTACAGGTCTCATTGAGGCTCTATTTCCAATTCTACTGATTCATTCTTGATCTCCCAAACTTTTGATCAGTGGTAGTGCATATGCCTGCAGCCTCATCCCTAGCCTCATCCCCAGCCCTAGCCTCATCCCCAGCCTCAGTGGACCCCCCAAAAAATATATATTTTTCCACTCAACTTACTCTTGAAAGCTGCGATAGTAGAATGCACAAGGTGCAATTTCTAAATTGGGTAGTGCATCATCAGTTTTCCTCGTCATGTCGGTCATTGCAGACCTTAGAGTGCTATTTAGAACTTGGCAGAAATGTCCAGATCAACTATCCCATGTCAGCTAACATTTTTTAGCTAGGCTTTTTAGCCCATAGATTTTGTTGTAATGTTTGAGTCACAGAAATATCACATGAATTCACATTAGACATGCTTTAAAACTGCAACGTTTGCTCTGCACCCCATGACATTTTTTGTTGTAAAATTGCAGGAAATATGCTTTCAATTTGCAACATTTTCTCTCCGCCAACAAGAGGTGACTGAACAGTTTGTCATAAACAGTGCTTGTGCCCTTAGAAATAGACGTGGGGCATGCGTGCGTGTGTGGGGGATGTTCCCTAATGCTGGAAAGTGGGCCTGAGTGAAAAAGTCTTAGACAGTTACTCTTTGCTGTCTGACTATACTAGCTTTATCATCTCAAAATATGTACAGATGAATGATACTCAGAGATGAAAGCTCTGAGGGATACTTGTCTTTGAAGGGTCATGACAGGCCTCTGCAGGGGTGCTTTTTTTTCATTTCTTTCAACTGTGTTCAAATGTGTTCTGAAGCACTGGTAAGCTTACACAAGCAGCGGTTCACAAACATTCATAGTCCGTGACTCACCCTATGGCTTCGGGAATTTTCTTTGTTAGTCCTCAACCAGTCTTTGACCGACAACCCAAAATGGAATATGTACTGCCCACCATTTTGGAAACATTGCTTGCTATACCATACAACAGTGCCAAGTAACGCTTTTGTGAATTTATAGGTAACTGTCTAGTTAAAATGTAAGCATGTAATTAAGTGCAACACGATACACTGATACGCTGTGTGGATACAGTGATCAATGCGCTGGTACCAAATGTCAAATACTCACTGACCGTTTGACCCTTGACCTTTGTTCCAGGAGGAAGTCAGAGGTCATGCTGGGTCACGGCCTCTTCTCCCTGCTCAACGAGCGACTGATGCTTCACTCCAACCAGTTCAGCATGACAACCTACAACGTTCTCTTCGAGGTCAGTTAGTCCCTCTCTCGTCTCTTCCTTGCTGTGTATGTGTAGGAGAGTCTATAGGAAAATGTAGTAGTTGACATACGAAGCTAGTTTCTCTTTGCCTCCCCCACAAATCCTAATACTAACTGCCCTCCGTTTTGTATTTGCATTGGCTGATGATTTCCATCTCTGTATTAGTTTTCTTATTTTTCCTGTTGTGTTATTGACTGTACGCTTGTTTATTCCATGTGTAACTCTGTGTTGTTTGTGTCGAACTGCTGTGCTTTATCTTGGCCAGGTCGCAGTTGTAAATGAGAACTTGTTCTCAACTAGCCTACCTGGTTAAATAAAGGTGAAATAAAAAGCAAAAATTATACATGCACTGATTACACATGAATTAATTCTGAGTATACATTATTTAGATTAGAAGTGTGTTTTCTGAATTATTTAATGCTTTTATAGTTTATTTGATTAAGTTGTATAGAACGTGCTGTTAAACTCTAGTTTTCCTGTGGCTAGCATCAGCTCTAGCTATTCTCCATCTGTCTGGACCTAAATAGCATATCCCTGCTGAAAACATTGCAGTCCATTTTGAAGCATGATGTTCTATTATTACCCATTGGTAATACCTTAAGTCAAATGATGGTCATTTATGTTAATGTATCTATGTTATACTGGCGTACCAATACTTTTAATGGACATTAAAGCACATTATATTAAACTCCACAGGAATCATGGACTGGTTGTATCTGACCCTGTAAATGATGTATTTTGACACACAGGAATAATGGGATTGTCAAGGAACACTGGGGGAATTTCATGTAGTCCTCCTCTGCTGTTACTGTGAAATATTGCCGTCTATTCGATTCGGCACTGATTCTTGTTACCTATTTCTTCTGTAAAGACTTGGTGAACACATACAAACATGTGGATTGCTATATGGCCCAATGTACCTCTTCCCTGGTGCTGTTAGTATGAGCTATAGATGCAGAAAAGTATTATGTAAATCTTATTTCTCCCTTTTCTGTGCAGATCCTGGTTGAACTGAATACGTGTGACTGTGGAATTGCAATGTGGAACTCATGTACTTCTTGGTGCTGTTACTATGAGCTATAGATTCACATAAAAGTATTTATGGTTCTCCTCTATTTCTCCCTCTCCTTTCCTTTTCTCCCCGCGTCTCTTCTTTCTCGCTCTCCTTCTCTGTAGATCCTGACCGAGCAAATCTGCACTCAAGTGATCCATAAACAGCATCCGGACCCCGACTCCAATGTGAAGATTGTCAACCCGCGTGAGTCACCCCTCGGCACCCCACCGCTAAATAAATCACCTTTACCTACTGCTGCGTGCTTGACCAGACCTAGAGAGCCTCCTCTCCCTTACGGCCGGTGCCAGTGTTATATACTGGCCAACAAATGTGGAGTATAAATTGAGGCTACAAAACTATACTACCCAAACGGTATGTGATCATATACAGTTAGACTAGTGGTGGTCGTGTTGGGCTAGAAGATTCAGCTGGTACATTTTTAAGTCAATAATTTTTTTGAAAATGTAATTAAAAAGAGTAGCTATTGAGAGAAAAAAAGCTACGTAATGAAATGATAACTGGAAATGATATTGTGATAGTATATTTTTTTAAATCTATCACAGCAAGTTAGAGTTGTGAAATATCAGTTTTATTAAGTTGACGTTCACAACAGCTGAAGTGGAACTGAATAAAATGAGTGCATGGTTAAAGACCTCATGAAATCAACACCAGGCCCTGCGGCATTAAACACAATGTTAATAAGAAGCCTTTTCCTAGTTTTGAAACTCAACTGTAATTTTTAAAAAGTAGGTATGATGCAACAAGCAAGCTTACATGGCAACTTAATATTTCATCAAGTTGATATACTATTGCATTATGTGGTATTTTTAATAAGAGTTTAGAGAAACATTTATAGTTCAAAATGTATCTCACAGACCATTTTACTGTTTTTCAAATTGTTTTGAATTATGACCCTGTCTTCTGCAAAGGGGTTCTCATTTGATGTTTACTTTTTTAATATTCTGATAATGTACACATACAGTAATTTAAAGTAATACTCCCAGAGATGTGGCTATTTCCCTTTTACTACCGGTGGCATATTTTTATATACATGCCTCATTAAGAGGGAAAACGTTCATGCTTTGTTTCTGTATGATGCAACGTAACAAGCTCATAGCAACCTCATTGCTTTGATCAATCTACTTGTCTCATCCTGTCCAAGTCTAGTATTTTCAGGCCATTACTTACCTCTAATTTCACATGCCAGCTCTCAAAACCTTTTCATATGTGGGAGAATCAACTTCCCCAGCTGTGGCGGAGAGGGGGAGAAACTGAGTCCGGCTGAAATCACAACCGAGGTTTACTTTAACCCTGCTCTAATCGTACAATTAAGCTCCATTGTGTGTGTGTTTGTTACACATCTCATAGTCACACATTTATTAGCATAGGCCCTTTGTTGTGGTAAAGGCATCCAGTCGTGTGCTGTGTAAAATACATAGAGACAGTCCTATGTGCTTTTTGCATGTGAACTGAACACACTTTATGGGAGTTCTGAGCTATGGGAGCACCATGGAGTCTGTTTCTCCTTTACTGTAGCTGCCTGCGTTCTCTTCTTGATGTTATCTGCTCTGAAGCCTCAAAATGGGCCTGATTGCAGTCTTTAGTAACGTCAGAGCGAATCAAACAAACTAAGGAAGTACCGTTTCCCTTAAATTAACTCCATGGAAAGAACCCAAGACCAAATGGGGGGGAAAAGACCCCATACTCCCATCCCTCCATCCCCCAGTAACATGCAGAGGTAATTTTCTGGCAGTGAGAGTTCAGCGATTCATAATTTGATTGACTAAGGCGTATAGAAACAACATAAACGTCTGGGCTGCAAGGGGTCCTTGTTGGTTACCATCGGTTACCGCCAAGGTCCAAGACGACAAAGTGAAATCATAAACCCCCCCTTCCTGACTCAAGCTAAATGGACTCTGACATAGTCTATATAATTCATCTAAACAGCCAGTCTCTTTAGGTTAACCAAACAAAGAGTTCCATGAAGACTGCATAGGACTTTGGCAGGCGTGGTACACAAACACACACACACACAGATACACACAGCTCTGAGTTGAAACAATACCAAACTTTGTTTGATCGTTTCCACCACATAGATGTTGAGGTGTCTGCTGACAGTCAAATCAAGATGGCTTGTGACACAATGATTCACACATGTTGAGATGAATTGTCTGATTGTGTTGTTGAATTGTAGTCTGACTCTTACTCCCTCTGCAATTGATTTGTTTCATGGAAAGTGTGTTTATTCAAAGATTTCTTTTTTTTTTGCTATTTAGGATATACAATTTGAATCACTCATAGGGAGTAAAAGTGTATTATTCAGTATCAATATTAGAATATTTTTTTATGTTTTAAAATCTGTATTGTAGCATGTCACTATTTTCATACTACTTTTAGAACAATCAGAATTAATTTTAATTAATTCATTTATTGAAATGAATTCTCAGATTCTGCTTAATCACTTCTTATTTGGTGAATCAGTATTAAACTTTTTAATATTTTAATGAAGATATGATACTATGACAGACAACAGTCTGTTCTCTGTGTTCCTCTGCTGACCGTCTGTTCTGTACGACCCGTGTCAGTAACCCTGCAGGGAAAGTAGTGCGTCTGTGTGTACTAAACCGTGTCAGACACCGTAACGGGGCATTAACATAACGTGTTTTCCTGTGTTTTGACAGAGGTCCTGAAGGTGATCGCTGCCCTGCTGAAGAACTCTCCGCTCACCCCAGAGAGCATGGAGGTGCGCAGAGTCTTCCTGTCAGACTTGATCAAACTGTTCAATAACAGCAAAGATAACAGGAGGTAAGGAACGTCTCAGCCCTGAAGTATACTACCAAGTACACCACATTCTAGTACACTACGTAGTACACTACGACAGGGTCTTCCTGTCAGACATGATCAATCTGTTCAATAACAGCATATATAACAGATGGTAAGGAAGGACTCAGCCCTGGAGTGGACTACACTACAATAGACTACCACTAAACAAGAACTGGGTTCAAATAGTATTTGAAATCATTCAAATACTTTGAGGGTTTGCTTGAGCCCGCCTGGAGTGCCAGGTGGGTGGAGCTTTGCAGTTTTGTAGCTATTCCATTGGTTCAGTTGCGCCAGGCAACCTCAATCAAGCTCAATCAATCCACTCTAGGGAGTATTTGTAAGGAATCAAATAGTATTTGAACCCAGGTCGGCACCAATATCACTTCAGTACAATTGTTCAATTCCATCTAAGTCCCAGTTCCTCATGCTGGCTCCATGCTGGGGCTTTACTGCAGTGAGGCCCACAAGCTTTGTCCTTCGTATGCTCAGAGTACAGGATGTTTTGAAGATGTGTGATATTGTGTATCTGTACACTACATGAGTGTGCTGTGTATGTAGAATTGTTTGCAAATGTTTGTTTATGTTTGTGTGAATGCACTCACATACAGAACTGAGTCTTCTGAGCGCTCATATCTATGTGTTTGTGTGTGTCTACCAGGAGCCTGCTGCAGTGCTCGGTGTGGCAGGATTGGATGCTCTCTCTGTGCTTCATCAACCCCAAGAGCAGCGAGGAGCAGAAGGTCACTGAGATGGTGTACGCCATCTTCCGCATCCTGCTCTACCACGCCATCAAGTACGAGTGGGGCGGCTGGCGCGTGTGGGTGGACACCCTGTCCATCACCCACTCCAAGGTCAGAGAGCTCATTAACCCCGTTAGACGGTCAACCAAACTCTGTCTCACGGAGAGACGCAGGGCTTCTGGATGGGGTTCTATACGTCTCTGTGGATTGTCCACTCTTTCTCTTTCTCTTCCAATGTCCTCTTTTTCATTATTTTGTGAACACACACTCTCTCTCCCCCGCTCTCATTCGCTCTCCTCTTACTTTCTCTCTGTTTCTTTAGCGCTCTGAAATTAGACTCCACTCGCTGGCCTTTCTCCTACCTCAGCTTCTTGAGGGCGCTCAGACGCCAAGATCTATCTCAGGTCTCTATCCAACCAGTCAGGGGCTTCCTTGTTTAAGTTTGCTCCTGACATAATAACAGTCTCAGAGGAAATGTCCAAAGATCCCTCCTAGCCTCAATGACCCACTCATAGAGTAATAGTGACTGACTAACAGAGAACCACCTCTCTCTCGGTGCCCATCAGATCCAGCCTGGTGGAAATCTTGTGCTGATTATGATGTAAAAATGACAATGTGCTGGCTTAATGGAATCAGTTATTTTTCCTCTTCCATCCCTTCTAGTCATTTATTTATGTATTGAGTTTCTCACTCTCTTTAGTTAAACATAAACTACCGGCACTTCTTATTTCAGAAACTCAATTTAAAAAAGGCTGTTTAAAAATGAATTGTTTATATTGGATTACGGAGCCAGGTTCCAAGGCAGTGAAGTAATTTGGTCTGTGTCGGATTGTGGTGTGGGTGGTTTATAAGCTTGGCAGATTGGAGGTTGGTTGAGGGGAAACTAGGCTATTTTTGTGTCGAGGTGGATGTCTATGGAGTTCTGAGGATGTAGTGATGGATAAAGGCCACTAGGGGGCACAGTTACACCATTTGGCTCTATCTCTCTCCTTCTCAGGATTGGAGTTGGTTGGCTTGGTTGCACGGTATTTGCTAGACCAAAAGCTCTCGACCTAAACATTTACGTACCCCACCTCAACCCTGTCCGTGTGTATCCAACCTAAAGGTTGTATGCGAATAAATAACTTTGTGTATCCACTATCATATCAGTGCTGAGTAAATATGTAGTGGAAAAAACCCCAAAGAAAGCTACAAAATGACATCACCGCCAATTCTGGCTAGACTGTTCCAAATTATTCTGCTGCCGTTTCTGAGTTCTTGCCTTGGACTTTAAGTGGCTTATCGTGACAGTCATTTTTCAGTAATTTCCTTTTTGTGATGTAATTTTGTACTAAAGCTGTTCATAGACAAATGATTGGGACTTTTTCACTTCAGAGTTTTACACAAGCTTAAACATCAAATTGCGAATATTACTTTCTACACTGTAGACTATAACAGTAAATACACAGCATCTTATTTATTCATGAGACCTTTAAAAAATGAAAATGTTTCCATGAAATCACACCATGAATGATTCTTCACATATTTATTGATATATTGTATATTTAAGAATAGTTTTGCAGAAACTTTACCCTTTTAAATTAACTGGGAGCGGATGCAAAGACGCATGTTAAAAGTCATATGCTTGTCCAATTGACGTCAGTCCTATGCAGTACAAAATAAACCTAAAGTGACTGTTTATTTGTAAATAACACCTTGTGTATTTAGGATTGTGTGTCGCCCCGAGCTTATTGCTGTAGCACGTTTCACATTGCCACAATCACACGCTGTTCTGTAGTTTCACTTTACTACACTGCCATACCAGCCGCCGTGCAACAAAGTGTGTGACTGAGTAGAGGAATTGGTCATTCTCTTCAGTACTGGACAGATGGTAATTGCCCTTTTCCCATAATTGCACAAGATTAATGCTCTTGCTGCTTAGTTCTGTTTACAGTGCCCCAGCACTAATCTAAAAACAGCGCACACACACACACACACACACACACACACACAGAGGATCCCATGCAGTCTTTGAATTGGGTAGGTGCGGCGGGCACTAGCCATCCAGATAGATGCATTTGCTATTAAAAAAAAAGCTGGAGAAACTCAATTGCAATTCTATTGTCCGGTTTGATAGATTTCCTGCCACCTCTGTAGCACCAGAGCTGTTTGTCACTGTTGCTCTCGTCTCCCACGGCAGGTGTGTGTGTGTGTGTGTGTGTGTGTGCGCCACTCTCTCCCTCTACCCACACACATTGTCTCCTCCTTCGCCCTGAGGTTTCTAGAAAGCCTATTCTGAATGCATTGAATATTCATCCTTAGCTGCACCTCAACAATCAGAGAAACAAGGCCTCATCAATTTAACCAGCCCACTGGGAGCATCCTGATAAATACAGACACACATTCATAAATATCTACATACTGTATGCACACACGTTCTCCTATACATCTAAGCCTCTATCCATTTCATTATTTATATGCAATTTGGAACACTGTGTACATTACGCAATTGAAAAGTAGTGCCTCTGTTTCTTATGTGAATTTTTATGAAAATTGCATAAATTAATTTATACATTTCCCACAAAAATAATGTGTTAAGTCATTTGATTTCTGATTACATTATTACATTAACACTGAATCCTGTATCACTGATGTATTATTTACATTATTACAATGAAATGACCTCTGCCTAATGTAGTCTTCCTGCTCTTTTCAAATCTATAATTCTGGATAAATAAGGTGATATTAAACATTCACTTATAGCCTCTTTTTAATCATAATGACCAAACCTGTACACATCAGTGGTGGAAAAGATAGTTTTAATCCTGCATCAATAT
Organism: Hucho hucho; assembly: GCA_003317085.1. Classification (NCBI taxonomy): domain Eukaryota; kingdom Metazoa; phylum Chordata; class Actinopteri; order Salmoniformes; family Salmonidae; genus Hucho; species Hucho hucho. The sequence goes on from QNTS01000275.1 coordinate 689,041, forward strand.
TTACAGTAGTGGGTTAAATAAACAGTACTACAGTATGTTTAACATGGCCAGAGGGGGAGAGAGAGGAGAGGGATAGATAGAGAGAGAGGGGGGGGGGGGGAGAGATTTTCAGAAATTGCTTCCATCTTTCCTTGCCTGCCCAGACTGAGCTAAAGCAGCACGAGTCTAGACGACACGTTCAGGTGGCTTCCAGATCTCCCTGGATAGAGTCTGCTGCAGACTCCTGAATGGTCACCTGGGATAATATCAAATGATATGATTGGAGCACTGGGACCTGCTGGGTGACTTTAGTTGCAATTGGGCATGTCTGGCATATCCTTTGTGTGTGTGCAGTCGAAGTGCACGCCTGTGTGTAAATGTTGGTTGTGTGGGGTGAGTGCACGTGTATGAAAAGTATGATGAATGCACACATTTCCGTATGAATGAACAAATAAATATGTTAGTGTGTGTGTGTGCGCGCACTTGTGTGTACACAAATGTGTGTGTCCTTTATCTGAGCCAGAGCAGCAGCAGGCTTTGTGCCGCAGTGTGAGCAGACCAGGCAGATGTTTCTGCAGGTGGGCCTGCTGACACACACACACACACACACAATGCCTTTCTCCCAGCTCTGCACACAAATGAGTTGGACTTCAGGCAGATTTCTAAACCAGTCATCAGTGTGTGAAGGACTCCATACCCTTCTAGCTTCTACAGTCAGCTTCTCTATAGTATCCAGCTTGTGGGAACGATGGCGTCAGACATAAACAGATAAAGCGACATTAGTGCAGGTGTGCTTGTAAAGCAGAAAGAAAGGCCAGATGGGGCTTTCAGATATAGTCCTATTTGAATCATGTCTGTTTGTAGCCTATTCTTAGATCAATAGCAGCTTGTACACATTACAAACTGTGTGTTTACTCGAATGTGGACAATAGTTCTCTACTAGCAGCAGCTCACAAGGGAGTATGGATCCACAGTACAAAGCCTCCCAGTATTGAGAGACAACATGTTGAGATGTAACCTCCAGGCTCTCTCTATTGTTCAGCCTTAATGCTGAGATGGACACATCGACAACTCCACAAAGGAGAGGGAAGTACAGGACACGGAGAACATTGACCAGGGCTGTTCACACACACACACACCAATGACGGTCTACAGGATTTCTCATAGGGTAAACTGTAGGCCTAGTGTGCATTGCATCCAAGTTCCACAGTGCTGAGTCTGAGCAGTGGGAGTTATTGGGATATCTACGTAGTACCTTAGTTTCCCTAAACAAATGAGACTGTACCTGGTCCTACTTAGAACTGTCTGGTGGCCCACCTGTGGACCCTGTCCCATAGCTTGGGAACCCAACTGTGTGAGTCAGTGTGAGCTATTGGAGGACAATGTAACGGTCTCGCTGTCCTTCACCATGTGGTCCTAATGGACTCCCTTCTGGTTCCCAAAGACCTCACCAGTCAGTGCTCTGCTCGGATTCCTGCTTCACATGATCAGGGACAAATGATCTAGGGAAAGAGAGGGAGAGAAAGGGCGAAAAAGAAAGGGGGAGAGGGAGAAAAAGAGAGTGAAACAGTGAAAGGAAGAGTTCCGTCCAGGCAGGACTGCGGCAGGCAGTGCAGGCAGAGACAGACGACATTGATTTGGGAGGAGGGAGGAATTGCATTTAGCTAATTGGATTAGAGCCTCGCTGGCTTTCCCCATTTCCCCTTTGTTTTGTGGTCGCCGCCTATCTATTGATCTCAATGGGACTCCCAGGCCCTAACCTGCTGTAGGGGGTCTCCCTGGACCAGTGGTGAGCCACCCAGCCTCACACCACACAGCCTGCGGTCTGCGGCCCAAACTGATCTCTGAACAGTTGTTAAATGGACTAAGAGAAGGATGGAGGACTGCAGCCAAACCCTGCATTGCGTTCAGATTTCAGATTGATCTGCATTGTGATGTCACTTTGTATTATATTGAGTTGAATTGAGAATACTGTTTGTTTACAAGTGGGGTGTTTAGAGGGATATTGACATTTGATAACCTATTTTCTTTGTTTGTCATTTATTTTTGTTCATAATGCCGTTTGTAAGGTCGATTTGCAGCGTTGTGTGATTTGGCTACAGACAGCGCGTCCAGATAATGGCTGTCAGGTTAGAATAGCCTGCACTGTTTTCCTACACTACCATAAAAATGTTCCATACCCCTAACCAAGACGTGGACTAGAATTAAATTAAACCAGATTGGCTAAACTGATGCCTTGGCCACCCAGTGCTGCTTGTCTCTTATCGTAGCTCTACGCTAACCACCGTTTTAAATACAGTACAGTACTCCCATTCTAATGGTAATTCTATCTTTATAGAAACCCATTTAAGGCCAACATGCATCATTTTAATGTACTGCATCGCAGTGTGACGTTATTCCACTGACTAACCACTCGAGTGTAGTTTCCAATAAGTCATACTGCTCTACTTTGAATGCAATGCAGCATGCTTTTAATTGGTAAAAAAGGCTAAATGTCAGATGAAGCAGAAACTAATGGGGGGGAGGAGAAGGCTAAGTCACTAGACTGTGATGGTTAAACCGGAGAGAGAAGGCCTTTACTATCGGTTCGTTTAGAAAGGCCTCTACTCTGAGAAAACAGATATGGATTAACAATCACAGCCAACCCAGTACCAGAAGATGAATGACCAGCCTTGTAGCCATCTAATTTAGAACATTAATGACTAACGCCTAATTAATTTCAAATAATCAGGGTTTCTTCTCTCTTTCTCTCTTTCTCTCTTTCTCTCTCCCACCCTCCCTCTATGTAAATGTTCTTAGTTAAAGGCAGCGTACATGATCTAGTCTGGATGTATTTTCTCCTTCTTTACTCCCCGTTTACTCCTTCTTTGACTTTCTGTCCTCAGAGCCACAGTGATTAATGCAGGGCCTTAAATTAGGAGAGGGATGATTTGCCGATGACCGACACGGACGCTGTTCAATTGGAAGACAAACACTTTACAATATCTACTAACTAATCTATGACTGCTAACATGGATGGGCGATGGTCTCTTCCTCAAATGCCACAGCAGATAATTGTTCTCTATAGACTCCCAGATGGTGAAGAGATGAAACTCTGGACATGTCACTGACCCTCAGTCAATGAGGGCGGCAGGTAGCCTAGCGGTTAAGAGCATTGGGCCAGTAACCCGAAAGGTCACTGGTTCGACTCCCCGAGCCGACTAAGTGAAAAATCTAGCGATGTGCCCTTTAGCAAGGCACTTAACCCTAATTGCTCCTGTAAGTCTCTCTGGATAAGAGCGTCTCCTAAATGACTCAAATGTAAAAAATCTATTATCTATGTAGCTAAAATCTGCTCTAAAGTTTGTTGGCCCCACATGTCGCCTGTCAAACGAAACTAACGCTTCACTTTGTTTATGTTTGCAGGTGACCTTTGAGCAGCACAAGGAGAACCTGGCCCATATATTCCGTCAGTACCAGAGACTGGGCTCCGAGGGCGATGCGGCTGGTATCCGGACCATTTCCGGGGCCAGCCGAGACTCTGAGATTCTGGGCCAGCTCCGGACCAACAGGGATCAGGGGGAGGAGACTGCCCCCTCCACCGTGATCGAGCTCACCATTGACCCAGAGGGGGTCCCCCAGAACCAGGAGTCCCCCAACACTACCCCTCCCTCAGCAACCTCAACAGCGTCTGCCTCCACCCCCAGCCCTCCAGAGAGAGAAGGAGATAGAAGTCAGAGGGGTCAAGCACCCATAACTGTGTCCAACATGCTGGCCAGAGCTGAAGAAGAAGAGGAGAAGGAGGAACTACAGCTGGTCCAGAATCAGATCTCTGAGGATCAGAGAGGAGGCACCGGTGACAGAGCTGAAGCTACTAAGCAGGAGACTGAAGTTAAACTTACTGAGGGTAGAGTCAGCAGTAAGACCGTTGAGGCCATGACTGAGACTGAGACCGCCACAGACAAGACTGATGATGCTGCAGCAACTAGCACAGCTGAAACAGACGACGCGACCAAGCCAGAAACTGATGACGAGAAGGTGGCTAAAATAGAAACAAGCGACGATGCTGAAACATCTGATACCGACAAAGTAGTAAGACCTCAAACGGATGGAGAGAAGGGGTCAGAAACACACAGCTACAAAGCCGCCAACGTTCTTACGTCTGAAGATTCCGTGAAAGAACCCAAGGAACCGGAACTGTCGAATCAACCGGAGGAACAGGTCTCTGCTGCGACCTTGGACTGCCAGAAGGGCAGCGTGGCGGAAGGGTCAGCAGTCGGGACATCTGTCCAGTCAGTCAGTGACCAGGTCCGACCCAGCTCCACCGACGACAGCATGGAGGAATCCTCTTTTGTCTCCGCCGCTGGTGGAGAAGAGGAAGAAAAGGAGGCAGAGGAGGTGAAGACAGAGGAGGTTGTTGTTGAGGAGGAGAAGATGGAAGAGGTTAAAGCAGAGGAGATCAAGACAGAGGAGGTTAAAACTGAAAAGAAGGAAGAGGAGAGTGTTGCCGAGGTCACAAAGTCAGCAGTGGAAAGTCAAGAGAGACCATCTGCTTCTGTACCTGAGGAGAGTCAGACACAACCCCCTAAAATGGAGGAGATTGACCTTGACCCGTCTGCACCAGGCACTGATCCCACCAGCACAGAGCCAGCCCAGCAGCCTTTAGAGTCCACAACATCTCCCCCTACAGCCCTGGAGGCCATACTACCAACACCAGAAGCAGTAGGGGCCACTGTCTCTAAATCTGACACCCCACAGGCTGTAGCACCAGCAGAGGCCCCCAGCATCAAGGCGGTCCAGCCAGAAGCCCCACAGGCCTCAGGGGCCACAGAGGCCCCTAGCACCAGGACTGATACCTCTCCGAAGGTAGCCACTGCTACTGCTGTGGAGGCAGGGAAAGACAGTGCAGCAGAGGGCCCTGGCTCTGCCACCAAGACCAAAGAGATCCACATCGCCAGGCTGGATGTGTCCAGTGTGGCCTCAGACACAGAGAGACTGGAGCTGAAGGAGACCTCCACACCTGTATGTCATCACTGCTTTCATCTATTTACTGGTCTTAACATGTATTTACATGTATATTGTGTCTTTCACGATAAGTGCTTTATAATGTAGAGTATGTACGTGGGTATGGCTATATAGCTAAAGCTAATCCTGTTTATATTTATATGGCTAATGCTAATGCTACTGCTAACCATCCTGAGTGCTGTACCACAGGAAGTTCCTCAGGGCGACGCGGCTGCAGCCGGTGCCTCAGGAGGCCAGGCCAGAGAGAGCAGCTCCTCCGCTCGCTCCACCATGTTCCGTATTCCAGAGTTCCGTTGGTCTCACATGCACCAGCGCCTGCTCACAGACCTGCTCTTCTCCATCGAGACTGACGTGCAGATGTGGAGGAGGTAAAGGAGGGGAAGTGGTTGAAATACACGGAGGATTGCATAGCATTTGGATCGGATTTCTAACACTAGAATGGTTGCAGGACAGGCGGCTTTCTTACAACAACAAATAGTCTATCCTGCAAACATTCTAACCTCCAGGTCGTTGCTGTAAATGAGAATGTGCTCCCAGTCAACATACCTTGTAAAATAAGGGTTGAAAAAACCCTCTGAGAGAGATGAATGAGGTTTAAATAGAATAGATACAGAGCCTTCAGAAAGTATTCACACCCCTTGACTTTTCCCACATTGTGTTGTGTTACAGCCTGAATTTAACATGGAGATTTTGTGTCACTGGCCTACACACAATATCCCATAATGACAAACTGGATTTTTTTAAACTAATGAATAAATAATGAAAAGCTGAAACGTCTTGAGTCAATACGTATTCAACCCCATAATAAGTTGCATGGACTCACTCTGTGTGCAATAATAGTGTTTAACATGATTTGTTGACTCCCTAATCTATGTACCCCACACATACAATTATCTGTAAGGTCCCTCAGTTGAGCAGTGAATGAGGGACCATGAGTCCAATGGTGACTTTAAAACAGTTACCGAGTTTATTGGCGAAGGAAACTGAGGATGGATCAAACTGAGGATTGATGAACAACATTGTAGTTACTCCACAATACTAACCTAAATGACAGAGTGAAAAGAAGGAAGCCTGTACAGAATACAAATATTCCAAAACATGCATCCTGTTTGCACCAAGGCACTAAAGTAATACTGCAAATTAATTGATAAAGTAATTCACTTTTTCTCCTGAATACAAATACATAATTTCAAGCATAGTGGTGGCTGCATCATGTTATGGGTAAGCTTGTAATCGTTAAGGACTGGAGGGAGGGGGGGGGGGGGCAGGATAGCAAAGCACAGGCAAAATCCTACAGGAAAACCTGGTTGTCTGCTTTCCACCTGACACTGGGACATGAATTCACCTTTCAGCAGGACAAGAACCTAAAACACAAGGCCAAATATCCACTGGAGTTTTTTACCAAGATGACATTGAATGTTCCGGATTGGCCTAGTTAGTTTTGACTTAAATCTGCCTGAAAATCTACTGCAAGACTTGAAAATGGTTGTCTAGGTATGATCAACAACCAACTTGATAGAGCTTGAAGAATTTAGAAAAGAATAATGGGCAAATATTTTACAATCCAGGTGTGGAAAGCTCTTAGAGACTTACCCAGAAAGACTCATGACTGTAATCGCTGCCCAAGGTGCTTCTACAAAGTGTTGACAAGGGAGTTTGAATACTTTTTTAAATTAGATATTTCTGTATTTCATTTTCAATAAATTAGGAAACATTTCTAAAAACATGTTTTCACTTTGTCTTTATGGGGTATTGTGTCTAGATGGGTGAGGGCTTTTTTAAACATTTTTTTAAATTCAGGCTGTAACAAAATGTGGAATATGTCAAGGGGTATGAGTACTTTCTGAAGGCATTGATTGTATTGTACATTGATTCGATGGTCATAATGTTTAGCTTCTATGCACCGCAGTGTAATTTATGTCCGTCTCCTCTCTCCCAGTCACTCCACTAAGACGGTGATGGACTTTGTGAACAGCAGTGAGAATGTGGTGTTTGTCCACAACACAGTGCACCTCATCTCTCAGGTGGTGGACAACCTCATCATGGCCTGTGGAGGCATCCTGCCCCTGCTTTCTGCTGCCACATCCTCCTCAGTGAGAGACACTGTCTGTCTGTTGTCTGTCTGTCTATTGTGTCTGGTGTGTCTGTCTGTCTGGTGTGTCTGTCTGTCTGTCTGGTGTGTCTGTCTGTCTGTCTGTCTGGTGTATCTGTCTGTCTGGTGTGTCTGGTGTGTCTGGTGTGTCTGGTGTGTCTGGTGTGTCTGTCTCTGTCTGTCTGCCTGGTGTGTGTGTGTGTCTGTCTCTGTCTGTCTGCCTGGTGTGTGTGTCTGTCTCTGTCTGTCTGTCTGCCTGGTGTGTGTGTCTGTCTCTGTCTGTCTGTCTGCCTGGTGTGTGTCTCTGTCTGTCTGTCTGCCTGGTGTGTGTCTCTGTCTGTCTGTCTGCCTGGTGTGTGTGTCT
>QNTS01000275.1:732673-746919 GCA_003317085.1 Hucho hucho
GAGTCCACTACCATCCTGTACATAGAGAGGTGTGGAGGGACGAGTCCACTACCATCCTGTACATAGAGAGGTGTGGAGGGACGAGTCCACTACCATCCTGTACATAGAGAGGTGTGGAGGGACGAGTCCACTACCATCCTGTACATAGAGAGGTGTGGAGGGACGAGTCCACTACCATCCTGTACATAGAGAGGTGTGGAGGGACGAGTCCACTACCATCCTGTACATAGAGAGGTGTGGAGGGACGAGTCCACTACCATGGTGTGGATAGAGAGGTGGGGGAGTCCACTACCATCCTGTAGATAGAGAGGTGGGGGAGTGCACAATTATTGGTAACATGATGGCATATGTACTACTGTACTCATGTACAAATGAAGTTCTGTTTCGGCTTTTGTGAAAGACTGTGTCGGCGTAGAGGTCACTGCTAGAGCGGCAGGTAGCCGAGCGGTTAAGAGCGTTGGGCCAGTAACCGAAAGGTTGTTGGTTTAAATCCCAGAGCCGACCATTTGAAAGATCTGCCGATGTGTCCATGAGCAAGGCTCTTAACCCTAATCGCTCCTCTAAGTCGCTCTGGATAAGAGTGTCTGCTAAATGACTCAAATGTAAATGCTGTGTAAGGCAGAACAATTTTATTTCTCCATGTAGGAAATCATTTTCACTCCAGACTTTTCTGAAAGGGTGAACCATAGTACTACATTTCACCCTGTACACCATCTGACAAGCACAGACACTAATATGAGAATGAGAGAGAGAAGTACATTCCGAACCCTTATGAGTTTGGAACCTGGAAGGTAAGATAACACTATATTAATAGTGCCTGTCAGTCTCTGCTCTGCATGTCAGGTAAATAAATCCTTTATTTGAAACAGGATTATGTTCACGTATAAATAATCCCAATTTGCGCCCGCCGTTTTGCCCACACCCCCGAGCCTGAGCAGACTCACAGTAAAACAGCCTGGTGCCAAATTAAAAGCCACTCAATTTTAGGAGGTCCCCCTGGCCGCTAGGCCCCTCTTCCTGTCAGGAAGGGTCCCCCTCTGGCTGCATAGCTCACATCAGCAGGGTGCCGCAAGAATGAAGTGGCAGTTGCTGTTACTCTGTTTTCACTCCTCCGAGCCAGGAGAGTACCTTTCAAAGAATGTCTAAGCCTGATATTACCCCTCTCTGACGAGACTAGAGGGGGACACTGGTGTGCCGACAGGCTACAGACCCTGGGCTGCGCCCCGTGGCACACGGTTGGGGTTTAGGGGGGAGGAGAGAGGGAGGAAAAATAACACTTTGGTTGCACTGATCTTGAACCTTGTGTGTGTGTGTTTGGCTACGACGCGGGGTGTTTGCTCCGGCTGTGAAGAGTGATGGGGAAAGTATTCGGCCCCGGAGTTTCAGAGCATTCCTCCTCCACATCTTTCACCTCCCCCACTCCCCTGGTCCCTAAACAGATCATACCACATGGCTACGCTCTTCATCCATTCAAAAGTCAGCCGAAGGGGTAGAAACGCAACCAGTGGACATCTGTGAATACTTGTTTGGTCTAGTCATTGATTGATTGATTGGTTGGTTTACATTTTATTGGAAAAAAAGATGCACTGGGTAACTCAAAATTAAATGAACTGGTTTCCAACGTGGCCCCCAATGGAATACACACAACATGGACAAAACACAAGAAAACAACAGTAATCCCTACAGTACAAAACAGCCCCATACAACACCATACAGCATAGAATACATCAATACATAGCCATCAGTACGACTTTGCTCTTAACCACCCTACCTAGTTATATGTACGTACCACCTTGTTTATAACCCACTTTGTAATCCAAGTCAGATTACATTATCTGAAAATAACTTTTCAATGTCTGCCTTGATCACAAACAGAAGACTAAGTGAGAAAGTCAACCACAGACAGACATCTCCAGGTTGTTTTCACCAGGGGGTCATTAAGAGTCGTAGTCCTCTAGCTCAGGTGAGAAAGTATTGATCTTGTAGCCGTGGTGATGCCGTGCTCCGGGCATGCGGGGGGGGGTTAAACTCCAAGTCCTGCCGCTCTCTATTTTCAGCCTAGAGGTTAAGGGTCAGGGGTCGGGAGAAGCCAAGTGCTCCAGGGAAGAAAGTCAATGTCTGCTGAGCTGCCCATTGACTAGAGGAGAGGTGTCCATCTGTTAAACAGGTTAACCCTGGAAGGATAGGATCACTGGAGCCCTGAAAATGAATGAATATTATCAGCTATTACACTGGATTAGTACAGGTTTATTGTTGAATGGTGAGATCATTTAGCTTTGATAATGTTTTGGGGTGATTTCAGTAGTGTTTGCTTGAATATTTTATCCTAGAAATGACCTAAGTGAGCGTCTTATTAGTAATATCCACTATTCTCAATCACTACCATTAAATACTTATCACTCCTCAACCCAGATCGTTATTTCATCTAGGCTTTTCTGCAAGATCAATATTAATATTTTTTAGGTGTGAATGTGATCACACAAACACGGAAGCAAGACATTTTTTTTAGAGATGTTTTCCTTTAAACACAGATAGCATCTGAGAACTCGCATGTGGGTTTGTTGAGGAAGTCACGTCCGCAATTAGACTTTGCCTACACTCGCTGTCACAAGTCGTTTTGATACGGCGACCAGATTAGGAAATGATCTAGTCAACTTCCTTATCCTTCAGCAACTGGTGATAGGTGGAATGAGCATTCAACCGTTTACTCAGAAATGAATACATCTTGTTTGCACAATGTCTTTGATCTCTCATCGTAGACATAGCTTATCAATTAGGAATGTTTCTTAAGTATATTGATTATGTAAGTCTGAGACATTTGGATACAAATTACAATATTCTGTCATTTCACAAACATTTGTTTCATTATTCTAAACGACTTCTGTGTAACCGTCTTATCGCCACGTGGTTTAAAGGGTTAACCACCAACGTCACTTCATATCTACTAGTATCATCTACTGTAAATGCATGGATCTGTGGTTTATTGACGCCGTTTCTTATTCTGTCTTTTTCATTCTTAAATGTGAAACTTATGGACAACAATGAATTATGTTCCTCTGTCAGCCCTTAACAGGAGAGAATGGCATGATATGTCTTAACAATTCTCGTAGTTACTTTACGTCACGATGTAATTCCGTTTCCTCCACTGATCAACGAGACACAGTAGTACTGTTTTGTTTATATTTGTACATTTTCTAAGGCATAGCTATAAAAACGAGACTACTTGGCGTCCCAAATAGCAGCCTATTCCCTAAATTGTGCACCATAGGCCCTGGTAAAAAGTGCACTAAATGGGGAATATGGTTCCATTTAGGACAACTCTACTGGACTTATTTTTGTTCTCGTTCCAAAGCTGAAACGAAACACACAGTACATACACACTTAGCGCTTACGACGATTCATGCTCTCTTTGTCTCCTGTAAAGTCATATTCCCCAGCCCCTTTACAAAACTAACAAATACTTGTGATTATGACTGATGGGACTGAAACACACAAGCGACTAGTTTATTTTTGGTGAGGAGAACCCAGCCTGTTTTTTGGGGGGGGGTGGGGTAACAGGGTTTGGTGTGGTGTTGTGGCCGGGCTTGACGTTTCAAAGAGGAGTTTGTGGGGAAGTCTGTGTTTTGTCACTAGTTGTGGAGTTTAAACCTTCATTATGGATAATCAGTGGTAATGAAGTGCGTGTGTGTGCGTGTGTAGACTCATTGCCATGGAGTCATCAGAGATAAACCAAACATAGGAACTGGCTTATTGACTTCTGATTGAGAATGGCATTTGGTGTGAATGGAGCTTTGCTTTTGATTCTTACATTGGGGAAACACACACACGCTGTGTTATGCTCCAACATCCGGATCACATTGATTGGTGGTCGTGCCGATGAGACAGGATCAGGAGTAGAACTACTTGCGCTGGTGGAGTAGTCTGTGATGTCAGGTCAGAGGTGAGAGGTCACAAATGGCTGCTTGTATCCTCTCATCAGGGTAAGGATGGGGTTATGGAATGACCCTTATCACAGCCATAAAAGCCTGACTGCACTGACCAGGGCAGCCCAAAAAATCCATACCCCATCACAGAGCTGTCCGATAGATAGCCTCCTGTTTGTCACCTTGAGGTGTGTGTGACCCCTCTGATTAGGGTCATAACCTTTTTTAATTCAACAATAATGTCATTTTCTGTCTCGTAACGGGGACATTAGTCTTGTTTATATGACCTGTTCAGAATGCCTCGTGGGGATCTGTGATAATGTGAAGTGGGATGGTTAATCACAAGTAATTTAAAAAATACTTTTAACTTGTGCTCCATGCCATTGTACTGTAAATTAGATTTCGTATTCATACCAGTAGAACTTACATCAAAAGAAACTGTGTCCGTGATGAGCTCTGTTTGGAATATATCAAACAACATCCCTTCAGTCACTAGAACAGTCCAATAGAATCCAGAGGGCAGCAATAAGGAAACTCCCCGGTCTCAGGAGACAACGTCTCCTTTCTCCTTCTTCCTTGTTGTTCCTGAGAGCAGAGCCAGACCTGTTTATGTCTGCACTTCCTGTGGTGTTTATTTCAGGCCCGGTAGGACGGCGTGGCACAGCGCTGCATAGCATAACATAGAGTAGCGTTGCGTGTCCCCACTGCTTGCAGGGCTGGCCTGCCGAGGCTCATGGCTATCGTCATTCACCCTTTGAGGCCCATTGGCCTGGGTCATGTTCTTTAGGGCAGGCAACAGAAAATGTTTTAAAATGTTTTTCAAAAGAAAACAAAATGAGTGGTTCTTATTGGATAAGTCTAGGTTGTCCCTCCCCGTTTGGTTCCCAAAACAGGGCTCACTGTCAAACTCACTGTTTTTACTCCCCTCTCAGACACACCGGCCTATTCCCTCTGTGTACACTTTATTATGACTGTGTAGTCAACACGGTCAATGCCAATATGGCCTAACGGGACACAAAACACTGCTGAATTATGGTTAAATGATCCAAGTCTGTTATCCCACTAATCTACAGTTGGTTACAGGCTGGTTGAGGATGTACAGGCATTGGGACAGAATGGTTTCTGTTCTGCCTGGGTATGATTGGCTCTGATGCCTTTTCATTTGTCATGTTATCAAGGTGGAAAACCTGTGGCGCTGTTGAAAATCATCATGCGTGCACGTACAAATGCACATTCACACATGCTTATGTGTTGTTGTGTGTGTGTGTGTGTGTGTGTGTGTGTGTGTGTGTGTGTGTGTGTGTGTGTGTGTGTGTGTGTGTGTGTGTGTGTGTGTGTTCTGATTTGGTATTAGAAGTAAATGAGCTCTCTCTCTCCTCTAGCTCTGTCTGTCGTCTATCTTCAGCCCCCAGGGCTCTGCATGTTTACCAAGGACGCCTACACACATAAACACCCAGCTTCCAGCTATCAGTTGAAGAGATGATGACAGCACAGTTAAATACACTGACCACTGTCCTGTCACACACACCGTAGCCCTCCCTCCACTTGTTAACAGTTGGACCTTGTTTGTTTTGGTTACAATGTATCTGTTCTCCGTTTTCACTACCAGTCAAATAGCGTTAGATATACAGTATAGCACTGTGTGTGTGTAAAGGAAGATTTTGGAGGTCAGGGTTTGTTTACTGTCACAGGAAATAACTAGTGATTAGAAATGAATTATTAAACAAATACCATTACTGACCCGCTATACAGAAACGTCCTGACAATGTGGCATGTTGAAGTTGTGGGTGGTTATGTCAGTGCATTAGCTCTTTAACATGAGGTCGAATGTTTTCTATCCGTATCCCAAAGAAACGGGAAGGAGAGAGAGCTCGGTCTACACGTCCGACCGACATGCCCAGGTCCTTGTTATTTTATTATTCATTTGACGGTTGCGTTGAGAAGGTGTTGAAAGATTGAACCGAACATGAAAGACGACGACCGTCACGTTTCCTTTCCTGACGAAATTGCCGACTTTAAACTCACTCAAGGCCGCCTTCGCGTTTCAGCTGCGGTTTATAGAATTGTTTAGACTGACACCTTTGACCATAACACTGCTCAAAGGGAGGAAATGTGTGAGTTATATCATGATAAATGCCCTCACTTCCCTCCCTTCTCCTTCCTCTCCTCCAGCTAGCTGGCTGCCTGAAACAGCAGCTCTTCTAAGGGCTGCTGTGTATACCAGCTGCCTGCTCCTTGTTCAGGCTCACTCAACATAATATTATACAGACATAATTGGTGCTGAGGGCGGAAGGGGCAAAATGAATCTTTATTTCTCTCTCTCTTTCTCACTGTTCCTTCATTTACCCCTCTGTCCATCCACAGTGACTTATGTGTAAAGTAATGTGCATAGAGTAACAATATGTGGTTTCTGTGTTGTTGCTAATGTCCCCGTATGTGGTTTCTGTGTTGTTGCTAATGTCCCCGTATGTGGTTTCTGTGTTGTTGCTAATGTCCCCGTATGTGGTTTCTGTGTTGTTGCTAATGTCCCCGTGTGTGGTTTCTGTGTTGTTGCTAATGTCCCCGTGTGTGGTTTCTGTGTTGTTGCTAATGTCCCCGTGTGTGGTTTCTGTGTTGTTGCTAATGTCCCCGTGTGTGGTTTCTGTGTTGTTGCTAATGTCCCAGTGTTTGTGTTTCAGGAGTGGCAGAACTCTATCCAGAAGAACGCAGGCTTGGCCTTCATCGAGCTGGTCAACGAGGGCAGGTACGTTTTCTGACACGTACGCGGACACACACCGTCCGTCTCCCACTCCGACCATCACCACTTCATTATGTCCCAATCTGGCCGATCCATAGCGCGGCCCCTGGCCCTTGAGGCTCCAGGCCCTCACGGTCACCGTTAGGGCCTCTATTGAATAGAGAAATCCATACTGGAGTAAAAAGGATCTGTGGAACTGTGTGGGGCCTTATAGAGTTCACGGCTCTGTCAATACCTGCCTGTCCCGGAGGGAGGGAGGGAGGGACTGACGGAGGACGAGTGACAGGGGTGACTGCAATCCCTGACTCCTCATGACGCTTGGGAAATCTCGCGTCTTCCTTGTCCCTCTCCATGTCCCTTCTGCTGTCCGTACTATTCAGGATCAGCATTCCCATATCATTCCTGGGACCAAACAACTCCCATCAATTCGGAGTTAGAGGTCCGGGATTTACATTAACGATCCCCCGGGCTGGAGAATTACCGAACGCTAATCTAGGATAATGTTAATGCATCCACTGATGGACTTCCTCAATCTGTGTGTGTTTGACTTCCACACACACACACACGCTCACGCTCACGCACACACAAGCAGGAGGAGGAGGAGGAGAGAATCGAAGAAGAGGTGGAAGAGAAGCAGGATAATTCGGAGGGAAGTAGGATAGAGGAGGAAGAAAAGTGGAAGGATTAGAGGATGAGGAGGTTGTAATCCACTCCAGAGAGGCTGCTTTGTCATCTAGAACTGGGTCTCAGTGAAAGCCTGTTGATTTGCAATGGGGGCCTGTACCACTATACCCTGTCAACTCCCTGCTTAGAGGTGTGAGAGAGGTTTGTGTGTAAGAAGTATGTGTGTCTGTCCGAGTGTGCGCACGTACTATATTCGTGAGTGTGTGTGTGCATGTATGCTCGTGTGTGTGTGTCTGTACATGTACTTGGTTTTATCTCTCTCTGTCTGTCTGTGTGTCTGTCTGTGTGTCTGTCTGTGTGTCTCTCTCTGTCTGTCTGTCTGTCTGTCTGTCTGTCTGTCTGTCTGTCTGTCTGTCTGTCTGTCTGTCTGTCTGTCTGTCTGTCTGTCTGTCTGTCTGTCTGTCTGTCTGTCTGTCTGTCTGTCTGTCTGTCTGTGTGTGTGTGTGTGTGTGTAAGAGTAAGGCGTCATAAAGAGATTGTTGAGGTTATTGATGGCTGGACCGGGGGTTGGAGAGGCTACAGAGGCCCAGGCACCCCTGCTGCCCTGCTCTGAAACAGCAGGCTTGGGTTACAGGCCCGTCCCCTAGCCTGTTATTGTTCCACTTTGCACAGGCCTGACCTCTGGGGCCAGTGAGTGGCCACTCTGGCCCCTATACACACACAAGCTCACACACACACACACGCATGAATGTTTTATTAGCTTAGATAAGAGGAAGGGGGTGGATTGGCTACATATGTCGTAACAGGAGCAAAGGTTCCCCGTGTCAGATGCATATCATTAACAAATCAATTAGCGCATGTTAGGTCCCAGTTAAAGGGATTTCATGTGTGTGTGTCTTGTCCTAATCACATTTCCTGCTCATTTTGCATGCTTCATTTTACTCTTTTTATGGATGTTATAGGGTTATTAAAGGGGAGGTCTTCCATTTTATGTATGTTATACGGTTATTAAAGGGGAGGTCTTCCATTTTATGGATGTTATAGGGTTATTAAAGGGGAGGTCTTCCATTTTATGGATGTTATAGGGTTATTAAAGGGGAGGTCTTCCATTTTATGGATGTTATAGGGTTATTAAAGGGGAGGTCTTCCATTTTATGGATGTTATAGGGTTATTAAAGGGGAGGTCTTCCATTTTATGGATGTTATACGGTTATTAAAGGGGAGGTCTTCCATGTTCAGGGACTGCAGCACTCATATTGTAGCACACTGTGAGAGCTTGTTTGTGCAGTTTTTATGGCGTATGAAAACCTGATTGAACAGGTTTCAACCTATCACCTATTAGTCAATGAATTAACTTTGTTTGAACACTTACTAAATAATCATATTTTTTTGTATGTCTTCTACCAGTTTTATTAAATCTTAATCCAAACATAATTCAATTATTCAAATAAGTAGTAATTCTTTTCCCAGATTACCAATTGATACAGTTTTGTTGATGGTGTGAAATGTCTTCCTCTGTCCTTCCTCTATCTCAGGCTACTGAGCCACACCATGAAGGACCACCTGGTGCGGGTGGCCAACGAGGCTGAGTTCATCCTGAGCCGACAGAGAGCCGAGGACATCCACAAACACGCGGAGTTTGAGGTAAAATACAGTGGACCACGCAACTGGCTAACGTGAAACTAGCACATTAAATCCAAAATGGAGTCCAGATTTAAGCTTTGGTGAATGATTGAGGAGAATAGACCAGGCAACTGGTAAACAAGAGAACATACTAGATCCAAAATGGCTCTTGACATCATTTCTGAATTTGAATTTACCCAGGCTGGTGCAGGTATCCAGCAAACAGGAAAATCCATTCAATCCAAAATGGAGTCCTGATTTTATCTTGTGTGGGAGAGAATAACTTCGCAATGAACCGATAACTTCCAACGCCTTTCCTGACCCTCGTGTCTTAGAACAGAAACACAGTCCTAATTTATTTACCCTTTCCATGTCTTTTTGTGAGAGCAGCAGGAGTCTGAGCCTGCTGGGCAGTCAAGTATATTTGTAGCTTTAAACAGATCCCATTAAGCTGAGGTTGATAGTTTCATATTTTCATGTTCTGTCTGGCCATATTGAACAGAAACAGCTCAGAATGTAACACCCAGCGAGAGGGTATTGAGTCCTATATATATATATATACACACACACACACGGTACACGGTTGTCTGTCAAGTCATTACAGACCTGTCATAGCAACCTAGAGAACAAATGTTGTTGTTTCAATGACAATCCCAACACGTATAATAACATCTTACACTGGGGTGGCCGGCATCCTAGCCAAACAGCCTCCATGTTAATTTATCCCCGTACCTACTAGTGCCAACCTCCCGGCCTAGCGCCAACCTCCACCCTCCTTCATCCCTCTCTCCTTCTCTGTCTCCGTCCTGATCTCTCTGAATCATTTCCTGCTCTGCTGAGAGCCTGTCTGTTATACTCCCGCTGGGGGTGTATTTCCACAGTGACAGGAATACAGCATCCTCCTCTCCATCACTCCCTTCATTCCTCCCTCCTTTCTCAAGACCCTGGCACTACTTAAACCTGCAGACAGGCCGACTGTCTCAACCCCCCGTCCCTCCACCCTCACTCGCCCCCCGTACAGTAGTTGTAAAATGTTATGTTATTTCTTGAAGGTTCAAGGCAGGGTCTCTCCTACAGAATGAAAAAATAACCCTCATGACTGTTTAAAGACAATTGTTGAGGGGGTGGAAAGGAAAGCATGTCAATGGTTTGCCTCAGGTTGGTTGGTTGCCTCGGTTCGTTTGAATGTTTGCTCCCATGTTCTTCTAACTTGTGTCCCGAATAACACCCTATTCCCTATTAAGTGCACTACTTTTGACCAGGGCCCATAGAGGGAATATGGTGTGATTTGGTACGCAGACCCTAGTCTAGTCTGCATATCTATCTGACTGGCAACAGCAGTACACACAGTCCACCTCCTTTCCACCCACCGGCCTCACCCTGTCAATACTTTCCTCGGGAGGTGTGGTCTGACTCGACCGGTCGTCCAATCATCGTTAGTGCGGGGCAGGCAGACCGGGTGTTTATGCAGATTTCTGACGCATGACACACACAGCCTATTTGACGAGGCTAAAACTCCACACACAGGGCGAGGCGTGTGTGTGTGTGTGTCAGACATCCGTGTGAACAACGCCAAGATGGAGGTGTGAAGAGGAGAAGGAGGATGGGCCTGAGGCACAGCACAGGCAGTTGGCAGCTCCATAAGAACACGGCAGAGCACAGGGCTCACAAACTAGCCTCTACCTCCCTCTGCCCTGAGGTTATGAACAGGAGTGGTGTCTGAGTCCCTGTCTCCATCACTCCCCGTTTCCTCCCTCAAACTCACCATGATTAGGCTATGTTATGTTCTCTCAGCCGAGCGAGGGCCAGGATATGTCTGCACTGATGGAAACATGCACGTAAGCATATATATGTATGTATGTATGTATGTATGTATGTATGTATGTGTGTATATATATACACACACACACACACACACACACACACACACACACACACACACACACACACACACCAGGGGCTGTCCCCAGCTCTCCAATTCTATTTAATTGGCCTACGTAGTGTAGCCGATGTTCCTGTCCGCATCACTAGTCCCTCTCATCCTATCATCAGTCTCCCTCTGGCACTGAGAAGTCCTACAGGAGGAAGCATCCTTAGATTGGACCCTACTGATATACTGTAATGAAAGCAAAAGGAATATATTGTGTTACATTGGACCTATTTTTCCCACATCGTCCTACAAGAGGGCCTAGTTATTGTCCCTGTTTTCTCTCCTTATCGTCTTCCAAGCAGGCCCAGTATAGTTGTTTTTCTGGTTGTGTGTGTGTGTGTGTGGGGTAGTCTGACAGTACCGTTGAGTTACAGAATTAGGATGTGCCTGACAAGCCTCAAAGACAGCCAAGGACATCATTGTTTCCTGTTCCTGTATTATTTAGTAGCTACAGTCCCCTGTTGTCTCCAGTAATACCGCAGCGGTGGAGAAAGAATAGGTTTTAACAGGCTGAAATCTCATTCTATTCTGTTAGGGAGATAGTATTTGTGTTCTTGTAAATCGGCGTGATTCCACTCATTAACCCCTAATGGATTTAGTATTGGGTACATGCGTACCACAACTGTTCTGTTTGTTTCTTTTGTGAAAGCCATTCGATTGTGATTCTCTGTCCCACGCACCATCTCCAGGGACCTATTTCACTACGCAACCCACATATCGCACAAAGTGTTTTTTTGTGTCCAACCACACCATCCTTCGTCCCAACCCTATCACCTTGAATCAGATACCCACTAGCCACCATAACCAACTGTTAACTCTCTTTGTTAATGACTGTTTTTTAGTATTCTCCCTCTCTCTCCCCTCACCCCACCCCCTACATTATAGCCAATCAGCTTTAATCAGATACCCACCATAGCTAGGGCCAAATCTATGTTTCACAATTGAATTCCCCACTTAAATGTAGCCGCTCCTCTGTGACCTCTGAAAGAAGTGAGGCCCTGATAAGTGCAACCACTGATATTGCCGTATTGATTTTCCTCCATTCCGGCTCTGGCTTGAGCCCTCCTCGAGCCATCAGTTTCATGGTTTCATTTTGCACCGCCACTATAAAAAATAACAGCCACAATGAAACATGCCCCAGGGGAAAACAGTTTTCCTCTGTCTTCATTTTTTTTTAACATCAGTGTTTGTTCACCTGCTTCTCAGGTTTACTTTTGGAGGACAGAAATAGAAACATGTTCGGGTATGGCCGAGTGCATAAAATAGGTGATTTGGTTTGACTGCCACGCCCTTCACTGTTTTAGTTAGAAAGGATCTTACTTCTGAAATGAATTGCACATTTTGTGAGTTTCCTGTTGACCATCACTTGGGGAACAGAGTTCCTTCTCCACCCTGACAGGGCTCTGGGACTAGGTCCTTTGGCAGTGGCTCTCTACCACTACAGACCCAGACCGTGAAGGAAACGGCAGCCACCAGGAAAGTGAATTATTCAATAGATAAAAACAAATTTATGTTTGCTCCCTGTCAGAGTTCATATCCACGGGAAGGATGTGATAGAGGAGCCGCGTGATTTAGACACCCATTGCTTTGGAGACTCGTAACATATGCTCTCGCTCGCGCTCGCGCTCTCTGCCTCGCTCTCGCTCTCATCCCTCTTTGTCTCTCTCTCCATCTCTCATCCCTCTTTGTCTCTCTCTCCATCTCTCATCCCTCTTTGTCTCTCTCTCCATCTCTCATCCCTCTTTGTCTCTGTCTCCATCTCTCATCCCTCTCTCTCTCTCCATACCTCTCTCTCCATACCTCTCGCTCTCTCTCTGAATTGAGTTATCTTTGGCCTGGAGAGTAAGTTATTATAGCAGGTTGAGGGTGACAGAGATGAAGATAACTGGAGGGGGAAATCCAATTACCTTTTAGTGTTCTCTATCTAATGGGATCCTTTAATGTGGAAGAGATCTGCAGATCGCATGGCCACGGCCCTCCTACTACGATGAGAGAGAGCATCCTTTCTTTAAGGATGAAATGTGGTGGGTTGCGGGACCACGAGAGCAGAGGAGGTCAGAGATACGGAAGACCCAGGTCGTTTATTTTATCTCCCTCTTTTTTATACCCCACGGTTGATTCATTAAGAGTGAGGAAGACCCATATCTTTTCTTTTATCCCCCTCTCCTTCTTTCTCTCTTTCCGACTTTTTTTTATTTTTTATACCCAGTCGTTGATTCATCCCCCAGCCGCTGTAATATACGACTAATTGAATTGACTCTCTCTCTAGATGCTATAAAAGCTGTGCGATCCAGCTAGCGATATCTCCGTAATTAGCGACTTAGCGTCATTGTCCCCCTCTGTCTGGCTTGTAAGGCGATCCCTCTCTTCTCCTCTCCTCTCGCCTCAGAGTTAATGACATTAACATTGAGCTGATGCTCGTTATGGTCCATCCTGACAGCGTCGTTAGCACAACGCCCCCACACAGTGCACTGAGCTTCCTCTTCCTCACAGATCACAGCCATGGACAGGACACACGCAAACAAATGACTGCACACTTAACATTTGAATCGCCATGGAACGGAGGGCGACACAATTTACATTTTGAAGTGAAACAAAATGAACACATGACGACAGTTAAACATTTTCGCTATTTATAACACAATAAAAAAAGCCAATAGCCTATGCTTCAGTACTATAATGTAACCTGCTGTAAAGGAGGAAAGCTCAGTTCTGGTCAAGAACAAACAGCGTCATTTATAGAGCGCTTGGACCAAATGTGGTTATCTTCATAGGTCTATAAACCATCTGTTTCAGTGTGAGAGAATTCCACCACAAACTGTTTCAATGTCAGAGGACAGGTTGTGACCCCAATCTCCCATACTGTCTAGAAGAGCCCTCTGTAGGTCACCACTCTGGCTGTAGCCCGACAGACGTCAGGTGCCACCATCTGACACATTGTTTACAACGTATCAACTCACAACCCTCACTGCTCTGACCGACAGTCGTCACCTGTCATAAGGCGGTCACAGCGGTGATTTATAGATGACAGCTATAGAGCTGGGAGTACAGCCGTATCACTATGGTGCTGGTGAGACCCTCTGTGTAATGACGGGGAGGCTTGTTATCTGTTGCTGGAGTCATTTATTAGTGTGATTCGTTTGGGATTCAGTAGTTTGATTCGTATATTAAGACAGGATAAAGACAGAAGTTTCAACTTACCCAGCAATGTCTCTGTTTACCTCTACCCTCAGAGAGAGAGTACTTACCCAGCAATATTCTATATCTCTGTCTACCTCTACCCTCAGAGAGAGAGTACTTACCCAGCAGTATTATGTATCTCTGTCTACCTTTACCCTCAGAGAGAGAGAGAGTACTTACCCAGCAGTATTATGTATCTCTGTCTACCTTTACCCTCAGAGAGAGAGAG
>QNTS01000275.1:752801-780350 GCA_003317085.1 Hucho hucho
CTGATGTTTGAATCTGGCTACCGGGAAGACTAGACATTGATCCTGATGTTTGAATCTGGCTACCGGGAAGACTAGACATTGATCCTGATGTTTGAATCTGGCTACCAGGAAGACTAGACATTGATCCTGATGTTTGAATCTGGCTACCGGGAAGACTAGACATTGATCCTGATGTTTGAATCTGGCTACCGGGAAGACTAGACATTGATCCTGATGATCCGATTCTCTTTTTTCGTCTCACTGTCAGCGTCAGGATAGACCCTTCATGTGCCGTCTCCACCTAGGTGAAGGGGGCCCCCTCTGGTTGCTAATGGCACTAGGCCGTTCATGCTATTTTACTATTCCCCCCGCTCCCTTTGAAATTAGTGGAGGGATGATGTGTTAAAAAGTGTTCCCTGGCTCACTCAGTGCCCTTTGTTCTGTCAGCCTATTGGAAGAGTAGAGGATGGAGGAATGGAGGGAGGTTATTATGGAGTCGTCTAGAGCCAGGCTGAGTATGTAAGAACCAGCACGACCCTAGTAGTCTAATATCCTCTATGTATGACGATTTCAGAGCAGTGGAACGACCCCCAGAATCTAGACTCTGACATGTCTTTTCCACATCGTTTTACCCTGAAATGGAGGCCTACTATTAATGGGCCTGTTATGTGTTCAGCTGTTTGCTTGTTGTTTCAGAGGGGAGTCGCTCAGTGAAACTACTTCCTCTCGTCGCCAGGCCCGTTAGAAAATCACACGTCACTATGGGGGACTAGGTGTTGTGGTCCGAGGTGAATGACCAGCGTGTTTACGATGATGTGTTTGAACTGCAGCACTGCTGATTAGTGACACAGAAGTCACACATCAAGACCGGCCGCAAGGAACGTTTCTTTTTCTGTCCCGTCGTAAAGTATAGACGCGCGGCCGTCTGTTCCGGGGGGCTAACAAACGTTTCAAACATTCAGCACATTTCCCTATCCTTCCTTTACTACTCTTCTTCCTTTCAACACGCACACACACACACACACACACACTTTGGGCCATCATTCTTTAAGGTCAAGGACCACTCTAATGCCCCACAAAGAGACGTAGATTGATAATTAGGGCCCAATAGCCCCTCCAGAATAGCCTTCCAGTACGTGATCTAGACCTATAGATTTCCTGTCAGGTATGAAGAGTCACCGTTCCAATTGGAGAGGAGGACCAATCATTATCAAGCCCTTGACTGTGTTTACTGGTTGCTAACGTTACTAGTGAGGCAGGTTGCATTTGTAGAGCTATGGATCTAAGGCTGGGGATGTATGTGTATGTTCTCCACCAATGGGCTGCCTTTTAGTTTCATTTAATTTGAGCATTGGGAATTGCATTAAATTATGTAGCTGTGGGAATTGGATTAAGAGTTGCTGGTATTGATGCTGTAACCTTTCAGCATCCAATGGATAAACTGAAATCACAGTAATATGGCCTTGATTTTTGCCTGAGGTACTGTACATGATAGTAGCGTGTATTCCTCATTTCTTTGTTGCTTGTATTTCTACACTACGTGGCTAACGGCTGTTAGAAATATGCAGTGTACTCAAATGTTTTCAGTCAGTTGTACAGGACTTTATTTTACTGTTTAACTCGGGTTTATATTTTGATCAGTTTATCTTAGCACTGAAATTGAACATTTCAAGTCGGGCAGTTTCTTTCCTCAGTATAGGTGTTATTGTATATACCATCTACTCTGAGTTCAAAGGCCATTTCTGATAACACATTCAGACAGAGAAAAATGAACCTCTGTTTTGTGATTCGGAGCCCTGGAGGCATTAGTAACTATAATGTCCGTTGTTATTAATCAACGTGACATAAGGGCCAGAAAATGACCCCAGATTTTCATTTTGTTTTACTCAAGGTAGCATTTCTACACACACACACACACACACACACAGCTGCTAGAGCCTTATTATGTTGTTTTACATGGTGTGTAGTAGCCTATATCAGTCTTCCCAGAATACATGCTAGTTCCATACATACAATATGAAGTTGCATACTATGTGTACGCCAGTTTTCTCTTCAGAATACATACCTCCTGGGTTTCTCTTTAAATGTACTATAAAGGCTTTTTATTGAGCACTGCACATACAATTAATTTGTAATGAGGCTTACATTATTGTGTTTTTGACAGGAAAGTTAACCTGTTGTCACGTTGTCTTTGACCCCGTCCAGTCCCACTGTGCCCAGTACTCGGCTGAGAAGCGTGATGAGGAGAAGATGTGCGACCACCTGATCCGAGCGGCCAAGTACCGCGACCACGTGACAGCCACCCAGCTCATCCAGAAGATAGTCAACATCCTGACGGACAAACACGGTGCCTGGGGAAGCTCTGCCTTCAGGTAAAAGTCTACGTAGTTCTACAGTCTACATAGTTCTACATCTACACTCTAGAGCAGTTGTTCTCCAACTCTGGTCCTGGAGCTCTATTGAGGGTGCAGGCTTTTGTTCCTGCCCAGCACTAACATACCTCATTCAACTAATCAAATTATCTGTTTTTGGTCTTCAGTCTAGTTACGCCTTCATCAGGTTCCACTCAGCACCATCACATGTTCTGTCTAAAGTACTGCGGCTCTGTTCCAATCTCCATACTAACATACCAATTCAAATGAAGCAATGTTTTGGGGGAATGGTCCGATTTGGCTATTTTTTTCCCTGTGTCCAAACTTCCTGCCAAAATTCACATAATAAGAACATTGAGCATTGGTAATGGTAAAAAAGAGGATACACCTGACTTTTAAATGAGCCGTAGTTTGCTTAGTGTATACCACATCCATTAAGACCACTGTAATGACTGTATTCTCATCAGATTCGAGCCTCCCTCCTGGGAGTTAGTGATTGAGTTAGGTCCGCACCGGTGCGAACGCCGAGGTATCAGATGCATGATACATTGACTTTGGACAGAGAAGAAAGAGATTTAAACATCCCTCCAGCCATTAAAACTATAGAAAAGCTTAGAAAGCTCATTGTTGGTTTCAACAGAACAGGCCAGTTAGAAGTCAATGGGGGTATTCCCTAATGATGGCCTGTGCTGTTTGTGTGCTGGCAGGTTGGGTACAGTATATAATGGTTGGAGAGTCAGCCTGCTGTTGGTTGGTTGGTTCCCTCTTGTTAGTCTGAATTGACTCTCCTGAGACTGGTCTGTGTGTGAGCTCAGTTTGCGGTTGCTCCTACACCAGGGGCTCAGGGGGTCTCTCTCTTTCCTTTCCCCACATTTTTTTATATTTTATTCTCTGGTCTCTTAGATTTTTGCCTCCCATAAGTATCTTTCTCTCTCGTTGTCTTCTTTCTCTCCTTCTCTATTCTCTCCTTCTCTATGCTAAGATCTTAGCGAGCCCAGTGATGTTATGGAGAGGCAATATTATATTACACATGTTCTCTTTCTCTTTTTCTCTCTTTTTCTCTCTTTCTTTTTCTCTCTTTTTCTCTTTCTCTCTCTTTCTCTCTTTCTCTCTCTCTCTCTCTCTCTCTCTCTCTCTCTCTCTCTCTCTCTCTCTCTCTCTCTCTCTCTCTCTCTTTCTCTCTCTCTTTCTCTCTATCTTTCTCCCTCTTCTCTCTCAAATTAAATTCAAAGGGCTTTATTGGCATGGGAACATGTTTACATTGCCAAAGCGAGTTAAATAAATAATAAACAAAAGTGAAATAAACAAAAACATTTTTTACTGTAAACATTATACTCGCAAAAGTTCCAAAAGAGTAATTTCTCTCTTTCTGTATATTCACACAACAAGGCCAAGCTATTTGCTATGCACCTCCGCAGCCCAGAGAGACTCTCCCTTCCCCATTACCGTGCCTTTCTTTCATTGTGTTATTGTGCTGCTACAGTATTGATGGTTTTCCTAATGGCTGCCGATGGGCCAGGCTGGGAGCAGGGAGCTGCTGGCACCGGGCCTGGGAGCCGGGCCCAAGCTTTAATAAATCACAATCAGACCTGTTCCAATATTTTTGGTCAATTACCGAGAAGGTCAGGTGGCGCAGCTCTGCGACGGGGACCCCATGCAGGCCGCAGTATGTGGGTGTGGGGGGAGGGGGGGGACATGCTAGCGCCACAGAAAACACAGAGAAAGGGGCAATGGATACGATACAGTCTGTTCACACACAGTCCCACGCACAAGGACACAACACAGAGAGACGGACAGACAGGCACCCAGACTACAACATGTGGGTGCTGCAACATTACAGGGAACAAGTGAGGGAGGGAGAGAAGACCCACACCCCTTTCCTACCAGCGATGGTGAAAATGAAATCTGGGAGCAACAAAGGGTACACGCAGCCATGATTACCACCTTTGTCGAGAGGTGTTACATTCACGAGCTCCTATAAAGACCTATTCCCCAACCTTTCTATTCAATAAAGGGGCCGAAAATGAAAATATTATTTTCTCACAGAACAGGCTGATGGGAATTGTTGTTTTCCTCACGGCAGGCATCTAATATAATCTGACCCGCCTGAATGCAATTTGTGTCTTAATATCCAGCTTACACCAGCCCTGGCCCCTGGAGACGTGAGGTGTTAGGTTGTTTTCTCTCCTCATTTTCTCTCCTCTCTCTCGCTTTCCTTTTCTCTCTCTCCCTCCTCGCTCCCTCTTCTATTTCCTTCTCTCTCTTTCTCTCTCTCACTCCTTTATTCATCCACCTCTCTCTCCATTGTACTGGAACGTCTAGGGAGGTCTCCCTCCAACAAAGGGAAGTAACTCTTATTTTCTGTTCTGAGATCTGCCCTTGGTCGTCATTGTTGTGCGCACACACACACACACACACACACGTCATTACATGCACTGAGGGACAGGACAGACAGACAGACAGGGAACGCTACCTGCTCTTCCTTACATTACTGTCACATCCTCTGGAGACTCTGGTGTACAACACTCCAGCAGTCTGATCCAAAACCACAGACACAACATGAATAACCAGCTCTGATGTGGCCACAGATGAAGTGACTGGCAGCACTCATTTTTTTCTCACTTTTTTTTTCTGGAGCAAGTGAGCGGCCCGACAGAGCATCTAGGCAGCGTTGGTGTTTATTTGGGTCAGGAGACAAGTCATCTTTCATGTATATGACACCCAGCAAAGTGGCCGGACAGGGAGAGAGAGAGATGAGGACGGAGAGAGAGATGAGGGGTAGATGATGGAGAACGGTAGAGCGGTGTCTCGGAGGACACACTCCCCTTTCCTCAACGCCCTCCTTCATTACATTCTAATAAGCTGACTAATGTACCATGGAAATTCACTCTGGATGCTGGGGAGGAGGGAGAGCAGGGATAGGAGGAGAGGGAAGCCAGAGGGAAAAAGGCAGGGGAGAGAAAAAAGGGAGAGAAGTGAGATGAGGAGAGAAGGTACTGTAGCTGCCGTGTTGGAGGGAAAGTAAAGTGTGGGAGGGGTGGAGAGAGTGTGGGAGGGGAGAGAGTACAAGGTCAGATTTAGAGTAGTAGTTAGTGTTGTGTTTTCTGAGTTCAGATTTAGAGTAGTAGTTAGTGTTGTGTTTTCTGCCAAATGTGTAACATGGTGATGACTATTGGACATCAGGTCACATATTTGGGATGTTTGAAGGTGCACCACCTCTGTTTCTCCTCCCCTTTTCTCTCTCCTCCTCCTCTCCCTTTCCCCTCTAACTCTCCATCCCTCTCTCTTCCTTTCTTTCTCCTCCTCCTCCTCCCTTTCCCCTCTAACTCTCCATCCCTCTCTCTTCCTTTCTCTCTCTCCCCCTTTCTCTTTTAATTTGTTCTACCCCCCTCCCTCCCTTTAAGCAACTCATCCTTCTCCTCCTCCACTCCGTGTTGTAATGGAACAGCCATAGGCTAGAGCCTTCCCAGCCGTAGGGACATCCATCTTTGTTGTGTGTCACGCTCTCTCGCCGCCCGGCAAAAAAAAATCTTTGTGATGCGCACTCCAATTTTTCTTCAGTAAATCAAATCTTCTCTTCCTTCAGAAAGATGAATGCTCCGGGGTTGGGGTGTTACAGAAAAAAATCTATTCTGGCAAAATTGAAACAGTATGCCTCTGCATCGATCTGGCCTTGTGAGATGGAAACGAACAGCTTTGTAACTGTTCCCAGGACAGTTAGCTGACCTGTAATGGACAAACTATCAATATTAGCATTACTGTTTTATCTTGTAGTATGTCATTGCTCCAGCAGAACCATCAGGGTGGAATAGAAGAATTCTAGCTTTGCTCTGACAGAGAGATGGGGTTGATGGTGTTCTCTCATATACTAATTCTATATGGGGACAATCGACCAGTTTCCTTTGTGTACAACACACAATAGCCATTGTGCTTTTGTTGAACCTGAGAAGGGGATTTGTAGACCGTCTAAGAAAGACTGATCCAGTTTTATTATTTTGTGTAATTTTGTAAATGGTGTTTTTACAATTTATTTTATTTTGTTACAAAGCTCTGGCCGATAGTGTATTATTAGGGAAAAGAGTGCAATTTGGTATGCACCCTGAGTCTCACTGTTCGTAGCATACAACATAACACACTCCTCCAGTCTGTAGCACGCATCCTGCAGAAACAAAGGACCTATATTCACCCCACTAACCCCTGGTCTTCTCCAGCCCAGCAGCAGACACACACGCATACTTACCTCTGTCTTGCATTGTCTACCAGTCATAAAATGAATAAATAATAACCTTGGTATTTGCCACAGACTAATTTCAGCCAATCATCAGTCCTTGATCACAGACACACACAGAGACACGCACACAGTGAGTCCCCTTCATTAACAGGAAAATGGGTCATAATTCCAATGGCAACATATAGACAACATATAGCTGATTGATTTGCTCTACATACACTATGATACATGTAGCAGGGCTGGCCTGTCCAGCTGCATCCTTGCTTCATATTGAATGTTAATGGGACGTACAGTGCAGCTGGCCTGAGATTGTTTAAGGGATAACTGAATGAGGAAGTTGGGAAACTTGCCTGTCAATGAGGATTATTACAATCAGGACCGAGAGCATCAATGTTTATCCCAGGATGTCTGGGAAGACACTCTCTCTCTCTCACACACACACACACACACACACACACACACTGAGTCATCTGTAATGGTTGCCTGGAGAAGGTTCAGAGCATGTTCTCAAGTGCTTGTTTGTGTTCTGTAAAACTCCGAGGCCCACGGTCCTATCTGCTGATCAGTTTCCCATAGCAGAGTTCAGGGACTAGAATAAACACCAGACCAGGATTTGAAATGTACCCTAATCCTGATACCTATCTTCTGTGTATGTTTCATAATCCATAGCAGTACATCATTGTTTTCAAGGCTGGCAAAAAGCTGGACGTTCTATTGAATTAGCTTGAATAAAATATCACGGTAGGATTAGAATCTGTGTGGAAAAGTTCATTTAGGAAATGTTATGGTGATTGTATCAGGGTGGTAGGCCAATAAGACAATGACCTTTTTAGCACTTAAGTGCTTTTCTAATGGCTTACAATTTAATTACGCGGTCACAATGCAACAACATGCTCTGAGACCTACCACTGCATTTCCAGCGTTTGTTAGCATCTTTAGCTGCGGTAACTTCAATGGTATTCATGTTTTTTGCTTTGCTTATAAACACTGGAGGGCCCGTGATACAAACATGCGTGCTGACCCAGAACCAGCATGCCGTGCAGAGCTAGCACAGCTGTCGGACAACAGCGCTACTCTACAACATCCGCCTTCCGTTCTCTCTCCTAGATGAATTGATCGTTGTTTTCTTTAGGCTTAGCTCTGTCCGAGGCCTACTCCAAAATCAATTAGCTCAACGAGAAAGTTAGAGTTGAGCTGGCGAAGCTACTTCCCCGGACATCCATCTGCAGTCGGTTTTAAGCCGTAAACAGTTTTTACTGTAAACAACGAGGGTTCAGAAGAAAGCCGAGATGTCAATGATGCTCATCTTTAGTAAACGAGACGGTCGCTATCGAGAGGGGAAATCTGGAGCGTCGAGCCTTAAACGGATTTAAAGTGAAACCCTCGACCTCGTTCATCACGCCACGCAGGCCGAGTGTCTGGGATTCTTTTTTTTTATGTGGTGACATGTAGGAGGAGGGATGTTCTCTCGCTCTCCAAATCTCCAGAGAGAAGCATGTTAAAGTTTGACAGGCCAACATTCCATACATTATATAAAATGATGCGTATCTGTTCTGCACGGCCCTACCGTGCAGGCGTGATGTCAAGGGTTATGGATAGGAATTAGAATATGCCCTAATGATAACATTTGCTTCTAACTGTGTTTACAGTACAGTGGCTGGGCTTGTAAGAAATAGTAACAACGTGTCATGGTGGAACATATTAACGGTTGATGCTGTCCATATGTTACTCACCGTGGACGGCTAACGGTTAAATAGGCCTCATCGCAGGGATCGAGGAGTGAAACTAATGCTCTCACTCTTTAGGGATCAAAGGTTTAAGGGATTTAGTACAGGATAATGTAGCTATTAGTTTTGTTCTGCGACAGGTATTTAGGAGTGATTTGGGTGAATTCAATCTTCAGTGTTAAGTGTAGAAAACAATTTATTTTGCAGGTGTGTGTCTTCTGAAGCACACTGATCTTACCATCTCTCCATTCATCCCCTCTCCATCCTCCTCCATCCCCCTCTCCCTCCCCATCCCCTCTCCATCCCCCTCTCCCTCCCCATCCCCCCTCATCCTCCTCTCCCTCCATCCTCCTCTCCCTCTCACCCCTCCTTCTCTCGCTCCTCTCCCAACTCCTCTCACTCCTCCTCCTTATTCATCCTCCTCTCCCTCTTCCTCCTCCTCCTCCTCCTCCTCCTCATCTCCCTCCTCTTATTCCTCTTCCTCTCCCTCCTCATCCTCTTACTCCTCCTCCTCATCTCCCTCCTCTTTCTCTTCCTCCTCCTCTTCCTCCTCAGCTCTGTAATGAATCCCTGTTATACAGTGTGAACACCCTCTCTTCCTTCCTCTCCAGAAAGACCTATTACATCCCACCTTCTACCGCCTCACAGCGCAGCCTCCTCTATGTAGTGCAGCAACTCTCCAGATTTATCCGTTCCATATACCCTTAAGAAAGTATATGGCCTTGGCCCAGCAAGGTCCCGATTAGAGGGCCCTGATCAATATCTCAATAAAAAAGCCATTGGGGAAGTTTTTTACGTTCTTTTTTTCCTCTCTCTTCTCCCAGGATGCAATATCTTGGGAGTATCGATTGTTCAGGGTTCAGTAGTTAGTTAGAGGCTATCTTCTTTGACTAACCCCATGGCGCTGTGTGTCACCCCCTCTCCTGGGTCTGGTGATAGATCGGTGCTCTCCCAGCCACTGTAATTACACTCAGGCCACAGCTGGTCATTTATTTCAACACTTTCACCATTTACCAAAAAATCCGCTTTTTATCTTTGGGATCCAGCGTCTTTGTTCTGCAGCGAAAGCAGAAAAGGGCACATGAAATACTGGCGTGCTGTTACAGAGAATGGAAGGAGAATGGAGGAGGGGATCCATCCTTTACTCTGGGACCTTCAGCTTTTATTCTTTCTCTGAATTTACTTTGATCTTTGTCTTTCTCTCGCTCCAGACCAGCTCTGGTTATGGTGGGGGAGTCTAAAATGTTTGAAATGAACTATTACATTATTTTTCTTCTACTTTCATTTTTGTTATTTTATTTAACCTTTATTTTTATCAGGGAGTCATTAAGACCAGCAGTGGCTCTCTTTAAAAATGTGTGAGTAGCGGCAGTATTCATGTAGTTGTTTTCCACGATATCAACACAGTCCACTGACAAAGTATCCATCCACTACCTTGGCAACCAGAGGGTGATCACCCAGCACCATCAAGCCTCAACCCCCCCCCACCATCCTTCCCTCTGTCTCTCACTCGCTCTCTCACTCGCTCTCTCACTCGCTCTCTCACTCGCTCTCTCACTCGCTCTCTCACTCGCTCCCTCTCTCTCTCTCTCTCTGTCGCTCTCTCCTCTCACACTCTCCTCTCCTCTCACTCTCTCTCTCTCCTCGAAGCCCATGAAGTGCAGCACTTGACATGATTAGACGGCATGCACGCTGCCATTGTACCATAAGTGCTGTATAATGGGCATTGCTGTGTGATGGAGAGAGAGAAGGAGGGCCTCATGAATACACCAGACAGCCGTGCTAGATGAGCCTGTCACAGCCCAGCATCACACTAACGCATTGAGAGGAGGGCACGATGCTAGATTAGAATACAGAGAGGGTAGGGGACATCACTGTGTCTTGTGTCTGTCGCCCAGCCATGTCCACCTCAAAACCCTGGGAAATAGATTTACTGGAAAATGATATTATAATAATCAGTGGTACCTCTGTTTTGAGCCCCACATTTTTTGCAACAAAAAAAAGTATGTCTAAGGGTAGAGCTCGAAAATTCAAGCCTATTGGGTGCTGCCATAGAGTTACATTAGAAGTGCCCATCCAAGAAGGCTCAAGGTCATTGGCCACAGATAAAATGACGTCAAATCACATATCTACAGTAGCTTTGATTGGACTGATCATGTCAACATCATACTTTCAAAATCTTAGCTAGCAGTCATCATCATGAATCAAGTCGACAATCTACTGGCAAATCCTTTTTAATCCTTGTCATGTGAAGAGAAATGCTATATAAAACGTATCGGTGCATATAAAACGTATCGGTGCTCATCGGCCATTGGACATAAACATTACACAACAATCGCAAATTCAACAATGAGTGGTTTGGAAGGAATCAGTGGCTAACTGCAAGCCTTGCAAAACAAACATTAGCCTGCTATTCAGTGGAGTGGCTGTGTGGTCCAAAGTCTAAGGGTCTCTTTTCCTAGTTTAAAATGATAAACATTCAACATTGGCCATCCTATCAATTAAACTTGATTTCTGACGCACTTAAAACAACTATTAGCTCGTAATATTTTCAAGACAACTGGGAAATCGGGGAAAAACTCTGAATTGTAAATCGGGAACTCGGGCCTCTTTCTAGAGCTACGACCTGAAGAGCACTGACATCATCATGATTCAACCCTTTTTTTTTCTTCGAGTTCCCAGTTGTCTTGAAAGCACCATAAATCCAGAGACTTTGATGACAAAGTTTGATGACAAAATTTTCCCATGAAGGACTGCCACGCCACCTTCCTGTTCAAGTGAGCACAGCACAACAAGGTGAGCCTAAAAATGTATTGTATACTGCTGCATAAATGATGTAATATGCCAGGGCGATATGTATACTGTAGCTAAGAAAGTAATACTAAGTGTATGTTGTGTAGTAAGCTGTTAGTAACCCATGTGCCTCACCCTAATAATTTGGTCTATTTTCACCTCTTAATTTCACCTACTTTTCTGACTTGGTGGTGCACATGTAGCCTATAACCTGTTTTTGAGAAATGTATCATTGAATATTGTAAGAGCTTTCATTGTCTGCTTATATGCCCCCTTTATTTATCCTATGGTTCTGACTTGGTGAACAGGGAGAACACTGTAAGAACGGCCCATGTTCTGAATTCTGTCACTGTACATTTCAAAAGTGCTGAACAAATAGTTATATTGACTACGTCCGTCCTAGCTTGCTCATTAATGTGCAATTAATGTATTGTTTAGTATTGTGTAGTGGCTTTGCTGGCATGCATCAGACTTTTTTTTTTTTTTTTTTGCCTCACCAAGATTTGCATGCTAAAATCGCCACTGATGATGATAATAATAAATAATAATAATAATTTCATGAAATGCTAGTTTTTTTGTTCGAAAATGTTCTTTCACTCCAGCAGTCATTTCAGATAAATTTGTGTAGACCTATAAATTATGCTGTCTTGACTTGATGTTGTAAATGGGAACTTTAAGATTGACAGACCCAAAGACCCCAAACCCCCCAAGCATTTCCCAATCCCAGACGACCTTGGGCCTTTGCTCAGTCTTCTATGTGGTCGTGGTTGTGTTCAGAGCCATTCTGTGCCAGTTTAGATTTGTCAGGACATTCAAGTTCAGCCCTGAAGGGTAGAGGTCATCTGATTATGAGCATACCTCCGGTAATGGCGGAATTATGCATTTCTGCTCCAGTGGATATGGATGCCTTCATTACCTACCAACAGTGACAGATGTGTGCATGTTGTCAAAACTAAAGAATATGATGCTTTATCGAAAAACACAGACTATACCAGTTTGGTGACGGCTTATGTAATTTTTGTTGTGTATTTGAAGATAACATTGGTGTTTTAATATGGTTTGTTTGACTTTGGACATATTGTTGTGGGTAATGAAGATCTATTGTGAATTCTAGATAGATTTGTACATATTATAGTTGGTGGCATAAGAATATTTTCTCTCTGTAAAATAGCACAATACACTTCTTTTGAAACATATTTCAACAGGTAAAAAAAACACAGGGTGGTTTCCTAACAAACAAACAAACAAACAAACATTTTGGTTAATATTTACACCCTCTCTTTACACCCAGCCCTCTCCTCTAAATCTCCACACCTCCCCTGGAGGAAGAATATAATTAGGGTGTAATTTCCAGACCCTTTGTTGCAGAATTTACACTGAGCTTAATTGCTGCTAATTGGGGAGCGCAAGATACTGAGCCCATCGGTAATTAGGACCGTATTTCCATTTTTCATTTTGAGCATTTGTGTGTGTGTGTGTGTGTGTGTGTGTGTGTGTGTGTGTGTGTGTGTGTGTGTGTGTGTGTGTGTGTGTGTGTGTGTGTGTGTGTTGCACTGTGTCTGCAGCCTCATGCATGGCCACCCCATGGGAGTGCTTTGATCTTAGCGAGCCCAGTGATGTTATGGAGAGGCAATATTATATTACTCTCGCTCTTTCTCTCTCTGCTCTCTCTCTCTCTCTGTTCTCTTCTCTTGTTTAGTTTTTGGTCTGTGCTCATAAGGAATTAGTGGTAGATGTGTGAAGGATATCAACATGCTTATTGTTGTCAGGTGCCGTGAACGTAGTCATGTGATCTGAAAGACCTGCAGCTTGAAGGTCCTCACTGTTAATTACTCAGGTGTGTTAATGTGGTCAAATGGCATAGTACTTATATGCAGCATTTGTAAAAACACGTATCCTTTTTATGTTTTTGCGTAACGTTTTTTTATATAGATTCTAGGTTTTGATCAAGACTGTTTGGCATATTCATCACTGTTTTATTTCTAATACCTTTCCATTCCCGTATCCAATCAGGGATTGATCAACTGTAGCAGGAAATTCAAATTAAGATTCAAAATAAGCAAACTAAATGGTCTGATCCTGTCATAAACAAAAAAGAACGAGCGAAATCCCATCATGATGAAAGTCGTTTAGGAGTATAGATGGAGATGCTAACCTCCTCTGTGACCCTGAAGCTACCTTTGTCAAACACATAAACAACATTACAACAACATTAGGAAGGCTGAATTAACATACACTGCTATGGAAATGGTCTGTGTAGTACACCTCATTTGACTAGGAAGGACATGCATTAATGCACGGGTACTGTAGAACTTCACTTACGGCTTAAGGCGAGCTTTAATCATGGCCATTTCCATAGCAAGGCGTTTGACCCCTCTCATTTTAATTTGGAGCTGGCGCTGTGACTAGTTCCCACCGCTGACACCATTTGACAAAGAGGAAGGGTTCTCTGGCGCCACAGTCAAAATGTATGACAAATCCTCAACCTATCCCCTCTCAGATTCTTATAAACTCATGGTTTATGCAAATCAAAAGAAATGATCTCGGCGAAAGAGGCAACGTTTGAGCAATTTGAGGGGCTGCCAATGGGGCCCCTTTGCATTAATGAAAAAAAAGCAAAGGGAGAAATCACACCTCTGCATGTATGCAATCTCACTGACTGTACCCGAATGAATCCCGTCTGAAGTTATAAATGACTGTTTGTCCTCAGCAAAGTGCTCTGTGTGTGATGTATGAAATACATGTTGCTGCTCTACGTCCTGTTTCTAATGATAAAGGTCATATAGGATCATTTGCATAATCTCTAGCCTCATGATCCCCCTTCCCACACAGTAATATTAATACCCACTCACTCACACACGCATGCACACACGCATACACACACACACACACACACACACACACACACACACACACACACACACACACATTATTCACCAAAGTTAATTTCAGTGGGTGCAAATGATCTAGCTTGCCAATCCTTGATGTTTCACTGTTTTTAATATCGTTCAAAAAAAGAATAATTGCAAAGGCTACGCAAATAGCATTTAAGAGCTGGGGAAGTGCTTGGGTGATGCATCCTGCTCCTGTTTGGCGGGGTCTGATTGGATCTTGATGGATGACTACCGTTTGTCCTTGTCAGAAAAAGAACAATTTGGGCATTGAAATAAGAGTGCTATCAAAGTTTCAGTGGCTTCCAGAGAGAATCTATTACCATGTTTTAACTGCCAGTGTTTGAGAGGGGGAGATAAGCGATATTGGCTCTCATACACAACGCCTTAAATTCCCATTTATTTATTTGTCAGAAATTAATTAATTGAGGTTAATGTCTTTATCCTCTGTACTTCCATAGATAGCGTTTCAAAGTCAAATGTATTTTCTCTGTTTTTGAGTGTACATTATTTGATCAAATAAGAATAAATCAACTAATCACCAACTGTTAGTGCACATGAATGTCAAACTTAAATCAATGTAATTGCATGCCATGGTGTATTGATTGATTTAAGTGCTTAAATAGTATTCATTATATGTGAGTAGTGGCATTTTAGTCGTTAACTGTCATTTCTTTGTGTCATTTATAAACATAAATCAATAACTGCATGCTTATTCAGTATAATACAAGTTCATTAATGTATCATTTATTAAAAGCCCATTGTAGTCAAAAACTTGATTTTCCTGTGCCAATAACAGGAAAATCTGCCAATAACAACTGGTTTTCAGTTTCCCACTCAGACCACTCCCAGAGAGTCCTAGCAAACGTCTTGATAAATTACTCTTTGCTAAGAACCATTTTAATTTAAAACAATCACAGTAAGGTACTTCATTGTTACCCAGAAATGATTTGGTATTGAGATAAAAACGGCTGCATTTAACCTTGGGTTTCTATGGTAACAAACATTTAAAACCATCAGTGGATATTATAAACAATTGTATTTCTTCTATGGTGGGCCTCCATAAAATACATATTTGAAGGACTAATGTTATTTGATGTTTTTTTTAAATAAGACACAGGCCTACAGTAAATGCATGTAGAAACAGTCCAAGGGTAGTGCATACTGTGCATACTGAATAAGAAATTGGACAGCAGGAACTGCATATTACCCATGGTCCAGGCCTCTTTTCTTCGGCGTACCCGGCAGACATAGCAATGCACTTGTGTTCAGTACTAGGCCATACTTAGAAACCCAATATTTTAGCTAGATGTCTCTGTGTGTAATTTACTCCATGTTTACCCTGTGTTGTCCTCTGTGGCGATACACAGGAAGTCCTGGCTAGTGGACAGGCTGCTGTTAGAGAACGTAGTCGTCTGTCCGTCCTCCACTCCCCCACTCCTTCCAAAGCTCCAGTCAGTCTGTCTGTCCAACTAAGCGATTCATTAATCTTGGACTTCATGCCAGCCCTCACTGAGCTGCCGATCACTGAACACTTGGCTACAATTAAACTATTTGTTTATTATGTCACCCCCCCCATGCCAAGTCCAATTGGACCGTGTTCTGTTTTGATGCAAACAGACAATTTAGTTGGCTTTAAAGTTTTTAAGGTTGTGTAAAACCTCTTTATAGTCTGTTAATGTTAGGGTGTTTTAGTTTATTGCACATAGTGATATTTATTTAGATTGTACCCATTTATTCATTAGTGAAAGAAACACACACATAAGGAGAGAGGCTGAGATCGTCTTCTAATGTTGGTGAACTTACATTTATTGCGCCACAGAAAAAAACAATTATATTTTATTACCTCACATAAATGTCTTATTCGCCCGCTTTCTCATCGGTTGTCAATGTGGTCTACATTAAACATCATTTAGAGGGATCCAGCACTCTGTGCTCCTTAACACACACAAACATATTTTCACACATACATACACACATGCACGTATATACACACAAACACACATACAGTGCCTTCAGAAAGCATTCACACCCCTTGACTTTTTCCACATTTTGTTGTTACAGCCTGAAAAAATGTATATATTTTACAAATTTCGCTTTCTTTTTTTTAACATTTTTTTTTTTTTTTTATACAAACTAATAGAAAATGAAAAGCTGAAATGTCTCGAATCAATAATTATTCAACCCCATTGTTATGGCAAGCCTAAATAAGTTCAGGACTAAAAATGTGCTTAACAAGTCCCATAAGTTGCATGGACTGTTAAATAGTGTTTAACATGATTTTTCATGACTACGTTATCTCTGTACGCTACACATACAATTATCTATAAGGTCCCTCAGTCGAGCAGTACATTTCAAACACAGATTCACCCACAAAGACCAGGGAGCTTTTCCAATGCCTCGCAAAGAAGGGCACCTATTGGTAGATGGGTAGAAATAAAATAAAAAAGCAGACATTGAATATCCCCCTGTAGCATGGTGAAGTTATTAATGACCCTTTGGATGGTGTGTCCATACACCCAGTCACTACAAAGATACAGGTGTCCTTCCTAACTCAGTTGCAGGAGAGGAAAGAAAACGCTTAGATTTCACTGTGAGGCCAAAATGTGACTTTAAAACAGTTAGCGAGTTGAATGGCTGTGATAGGATAACACTGAGGATGGATCAACAACATTGTAGTTACTCCACAATACTAAGCTAAATGACATAGTGAAAAGAAGGAAACCTGTACAGATTAGAAATACTCCAAAACATACATCCTGTTTGCAACAAGGCACTAAAGTAATATTGCAAATAATGTGGCAAAGAAATGTACTTTATGTCCTGAATTCAAATCCTTATGTTTGGGGCAAACACAACACATCACTGAGTACCACTCTTCATATTTTCAAGCATGGGGGTGGTTGCATCATGTTATGGGTATGCTTGTCATCGACAATGTCGAATGAGTTTTTCAGGATAAAAATAAAAGGAATAGAGCTAAGCACAGGCAACTCCTAGAGGAAAACCTGGTTCAGTCTTCTTTCCAACACACACTGGGAGACAATTCACGTTTCAGCAGGACAACAACCTAAAACACAAGGCCAAATATACACTGGAGTTGCTTACCAAGATGACATTGAATGTTCCGGAGTGGCCTAGTTACAGTTTTTACTTAATCGGCTTGAAAATCTATGGAAAGATTTGAAAATGGTTGTCTAGCAATGATCATCAACCAACTTGACAGAGCTTGAAGAGTTTTCAAAATAATAACGAGCAACTATTGTACAATCCAGGTGTGCAAAGCTCTTAGAGACTTACCCAGAAAGACTCACAGCTGTAATCACTGCCAAAGGTGATTCTAACATGCAATGACTCAGAGGTGTGAATACTTATTTAAATGAGATATTTCTCTATGTCAATGTCAAAAATCATGTTTTCATTTTGTCCGTTTGGGATATTCTGTGTAGATGGGTTAAAATAATCATTTTTTTCATCCATTTTGAATTCAGGATGTAACACAACAAAATGTGAAATGTCAAGAAAGTATTAATACTGAAGGCACTGTACACACACACTTGCGTAGGCATACACACACACACACACACACACACACACACACACACACACACTCTAAGACAACAGACGCTCCCCGGTACGCTCTAATGAGCGAGGCCTTTATGAGTAAACTAATGACTAATTACACAAGTGGTTTGTGAGTAGCGCGCTGCGGTGCTGGCCTTTTGTCATTTTAATTGTTGTCATCTTGAAGAATGGCGCTGCCGTTATTCTGCCAGCGCAGCCCGTCACACGATGGACGAGCTCTGAATTATTTATCATCTTTGTAGAAACACTCTCAGCGTACACATGCACGGCGTGTGTCACATCGTTTTTCCCGCCGTGATACAGCGGCGTTCTCCGTGGGGGATTGATTGGCGACGGAGATGGCAAGGTACTGGGGTGGACAGCGGGCGGACGCCCATCCAAGACCCTTCATTAGGAACCTGGTTGTGGTGCCGTTCACGACATTGGGAAACGTTGGAGATCGTTCCATTACACTGCGACTAATTACTCCCCACTACCAATCACGTCCTCCCACTGATGGATGTGGAGGAAACCTCCTTGTAAGAAGAGTGTGTGTGTGTGTGACTGGCTTGATAATCATTTTCATAGATGAATGCTGTGTGAGGCAGGATGATGAAGTGGTAATTAGCGTAGGGAGACTATCACACAGCAACAAGGCCTGGGCCCTTTGTGACAGGAGGGAAATCAGGTCCTGCACATTCTGTCTTCTGGATGGAGACACACACTCCAATGTCTCCTAGCACACACACACACACACACGCACACACATGCACACACAGGCATAACACATGCACACACAGGCATAACACACACACACAAAAGGCATAACACACGCACGCACACACAGGCATAGCACATGCACACACAGGCATAGCACATGCACACACAGGCATAGCACATGCACACACAGGCATAAAACACGCACATCACACACACAGGCATAACACACAGGCATAACACACACACAAGCAGAACACACACACTTGTGGTCTCAAATGTTTTCATGAAGTAGGTAGCCTAGTGGGTAAGAGCGTTGGGCCTGTAACCAAAAAGTGGGCTAGTTCGAATCCCCGAGCCGTCTTGGAGGGAAAATCTGTCGATGTGCCCTTGAGCAAGGAACTTAATCCTAATTGCTCCTGTAAGTTGCTCTGGATAAGAGCGTCTCCTAAATGACTAAAATGTAAATGTATTCACTCTTCTCCACTCTTGTATTTCCTCACACACACATTCACACTAAGCCCTCAACAAACAGCAGCACCTGCCTTATTATATAGTGGGACCGTTTTACTTTCTGTCCTTCTGTTTCATTTCCTCTGAACACCAGAGAGACATGTCCTCTCCACCTACTACTCCATCCATCCTCCTTCTCTTCCACTGTTTCCTCATCACGTCTTCAAGCTCCTTAGTAGCGAAATACATTTTTAATGAGAGATCCTTGACATCTTCTCTTATGTGCTTTAGAATGTTGCCTGTAAAATATTTAATAGTTGTGCTGTCTGCTATTCCCCAATGCTTCTCTTATAAACTGCCTCTGCTTTACACAAACACTGGAGCTGAAGACTGTTTCTTTCTCTATTTCTCTCCGAGAGAGAGAGGATTTTTTTTTTTTCTTCATTTGTTCAGATAAATCAAGTAATTAATGGCTTTCATAGGTCTTAAAGCACCTGACTCGAAATTGTATTTATTTTCTTGTGTAAAGCCCCTCCCCTTTTAGAGGCCCCGTGTGATCATTGGTGTTGGCCTGAAGCTTTGTGGGGAGCCCCGGGCTCCTGACTGGAGCAGCTACAGCAGCAGTCAAGACCAGATCAAAAAAACTAGCTCCAATACACACACACGTATACATGCACGCAGACACGTGCACACATACATGGACGTGCTAGTGATGGGGGGAAATCAATAGTTACATATCGGGATATTATTTTGGACGATGTATTGCTTTGACAATATTGCAATTTTATTTTTGCGCTTGTTGGCTGTACCTGCTCCAGTATTTTCCTCCATAGCTTGTTCTCCATCTTCTTTTTAAATAAGGAGCCAATTTGTTTTCAGCACTTTTATTTCCATGACTGATCAAACCTCGTTTGCTCATGGCTCTCTCTCGTCTCTCTGCAGCAGACATATAATATATGATATATAGAATTGTAATACATATTGGATCGACACCTAAGTATCGTTATAATGTCGTATGGTGAGGTCCCTGGAAATTCCCAGCCCTAATGCATAACCATGTGCACATAGAAACACACACATACACACACACACAGAGGGTTCTGGTTCTCCCTCGTACCTCCACTGACACTGATACACACATCCCACCACCTCGCCAAGGTCTGATGTCAACACTCATTTGGTGTTCAAGCTATAAATGTGTTTGACTATATTTTCCAGTGTTGTGCTATTGTTTCCTCTTTTCCCTACAGCGTTTCCTCTTCCCCTCACCGTTCTCATGTGGATTACGTTCTCTTGCTACTTAGACTTTTTTTACTCTGCGACCCCCCCCTTCATTTTATATTGTACATTGTTGGATTAACATGCTGAATATAAAAGAGCTGACTGTCTAGAGGCTGCTTCTGGTGCTTGTCCTGATGTATATAGCCAGGTGGAATAGGCCCTGTTGCACAAGAACACTTCTCACGTAGCACTGTGGACCTACTTACAGTGTATTCATAAAGTATTCAGACCCCTTGACTTTTTCCACGTTTTGTTACGTTACAGCCTTATTCTAAAATTGATTAAATCGTTTTTTCCCCCTCATCAATCTACACACAATACCCATAATGACAAAAAAACAGGTTTTTAGACATTTTTGCAAATTTATTACTACAAAAAAACAGAAATACCTTATTTACATAAGTATTCAGACCCTTTGCTATGAGACTCAAAATTGTTGCGCAAGAATACTTCTTCACCCTTCTGACACAGCACCATAGATTTCCAGATTTATATCTCACTATGCTTCTATAAATCAATGCACTGAGAGCTGTTTAGAGGCTAAAGCCGTACACCAACCCTAATGCAACCTTAAGAATAACCCAAATACACACCTGCACATGTCTTGGACCACTTGTTTTTCTCAGTGCTTTAATAGTCAATTGAATATGTGAACCCAGCTCATAGGTGCAGAAGGGAAGTGTCTGGCCTCCGTTCCCCCCTACTGAGTTAGACAGAGATTATGTTGTGTTCTTCCGTTGTGTTTTCATTTCTAAATGCCGAAAACATTCCCTCATAATACGCGCAATATGGAACACATTTGGCGTAATTTAGTTTGACAAATTACCAGCTATTTCTTCTCGAGCAGTAAATTAGTTATTTAGATTAGGCAAGCTTTTTTCGATAGGGGTGGGTGGAAAAAAACACCTCACTAATGTTGGAAGAAATGTATTTCCTCCTTATGCTGTGTGTGATGTGCCTAAAGAAAAGTAACTCATATTTTAATATATAATTTAAATGAAATCCCTTTTTGAGTTTTAATATTTCATTGCCTATATGTACACAACACAATGCTGTGTGGTGGTTGTGACTCTTCATTAAAAGTTAACACTTTCCAAGTCCCTGAGATTGGGGCTGTGTCCAAAATGGCACCCTATTCCCTATTTAGTGCACTACATTTGACCAGGACCCAAAGGGAAAAGGGTGCTATTTGGGATGCAACTTTCATCTGAATGATTTACTACTGACCAGGCCTGGGTAAAGGAGGTGAAATTGGGAAGAAAAATGACAGAGGCCTGTGGACATTGATTAATATTGGTAATGCCACCCCCCCCTCTCCCGCTTCCCTGTTTTTGTAATGGCGTTTTGGGACCAGCCCGGGCACTCGCCTGCTACCCGGGTAGAGAGGCTAGAGCCGAGGTGCCCTGCTGGGTCCCAAATGAGCCGGGAATGGGAGCACATCAGAGTGTGGGAAAACTGATCACACTGTCAGCAGCTCATTCCTCCATAATGTATTTAGTGCTCATTTCACGAGAGAGAGAGAATATAGTTATTTTCAAGGTCAGGGGTTTTAGGTAGTCTATCTACTGTGTTCTATTTGCTGTGTGTTGGGGGAAAAAGAAGACACCCAGCATAGCAAAACAAGGCCGTCTTTATGCTGCTGCTGGCCTCACTACTCTGCACTGTGACTGGGGATATAGACTACCACCACGCTGTTCTGTAATTGCTAACACATGTGCTACCTCTATTCCCCTGCAGCCGTCCTCGGGAATTCTGGCGCCTCGACTACTGGGAGGACGACTTGAGGCGGCGCCGGCGCTTCGTCAGGAACCCCTTCGGATCCACTCACTCAAAGGCCACGCTCAAAGCTGCAGCTGAACACGGTCAGTCGGCCCTCCTCGCTCAATACCCAGCGTCCTTTGCTCACACCCTCCGTGGGTGTCTGTGCCCGCCTGTGGCAGCAGGTCCACGGCAATAAAAATTAGCACTACAGTTGCCATAAGTGTTTTATTGTACCACAAGAAACAGTATAAAACAAAAGCGCTCTCATTTGAATGAAATAGTTCCCACAGTTAACTGCCTGACTTGCCTCCCCATTAGTGTTAGCTATGTTAGTACGCAGTGTTCCAATAGGCCCTCACACACTCACATTTACTTAGAATTTCTCCCCTTTCAGTTATTTAATGTCTGAGTTGGCATGAACCTTCAGTGGTAGCAATGTGAATTGTGTTTGTTTCCTTTTCTTTACTCTTGCATGACAGTGGTGCCTGGCATTAATGGTAAGTAATATGTCAAGCCTCCCTGACTCCTGAGGACCAAGCCCTTTGGTTGGTCTTCTCCCCATTTCCCATGATGCATTATCATTTGACTTGTTGATAGAAAGCAGCAGTTGGGATCTTCCGTTCTTTCCATCTTCATTTTTCTCTTGAATATTTAATTTGACACCAAGTATAGCAGCAATTAAAATAATATGGGCTCACACATTTAAAGGTGGGATGTTGATTTAGGCTAGGTAG
Organism: Hucho hucho; assembly: GCA_003317085.1. Lineage (NCBI taxonomy): Eukaryota > Metazoa > Chordata > Actinopteri > Salmoniformes > Salmonidae > Hucho > Hucho hucho. The sequence continues at coordinate 775,305 of QNTS01000275.1, forward strand.
GGAAGTATTGTAGCTGTACAATGATATGAATATAAATCACTTGAATCCCAGTTGGTATCCCACCTCAACTACCTTTGTTCCATGTTATTTTCCCTGCTTTAAATTCCCAATCATGGATCATGCACAAAATTCCCACCATCTCAGGGGATGACTTGTACTTGATTTGATTAAAAAAGCTATAGTGCCAGAATCACATGCATTCAGTTTGATCAGCTCAGAGGTGTCGTTATGTTCATAAAGAGAGCCAGGTGAGGAGGACCAACGGTGTTGATGCCCATTAACTAACCTGCCTCTTTATGATGTCATAAATCTTAATTGGCTAAAGGTCACCAAACAAAGATATATTTACTTTCACGGGCATAATTAGGTATTTCTTTGAAGGTGAATATTATATGAGGGCTAATTAGTTTAGGTGAAATTAATCATTTTGGAAATATCAGGATTATTAATTACACAGTACGTCTTGTTTGTGTTGGTTGCAGAGAGAAACCCAAACTAGCTTGGTTGCTCTTGACCAATAGCTCAACAGTACCATGTGGTAAAAGCAAGTCAAGGATAGTGTTCTGTTTAAAGGGAAACTGTGACATCAATACCGTTGTATTACCTAGGAGACAGAGGTATCAATAAATCCAACAGTATTGATTACCTTTACCACTAGCACTGAAATTGGGTTTCAACTGATCATTTCGTTTCCCTGTACTTGCTTTAAAAACAACAGGTGCAGATTTTGTTTATAAGGCGTTTATGTAAAGTGTTAATCCCAGATTTCTATTGAACTTCCTATGAGGACAACTAAACCAAAGTGAACCAACAGTTCAATAGTCACCGTCTCGTTCTTAGCGAGAACTAGGTTGGAGGAAACGTAGAAGCCATTAACCACGTTGGCCGCAGGACACATGTTCTCTAGTGTTAGAGTAGGAGTGACGTTTTCCCCGGAGGAGGCCCTAATCCCTAGTGTCTGCTAAAACGTTATTCTGCATATCTTGGATAATAACTAGGGAGCGATGTCTACTACTGTTTTCACACCACTAAGCCAAGCTGTGCTGGGCAGGGCTGGCCTTGTTGCTGCGCCCATGCTGGAATATACAACGTGTAAAGGAAATGTCCGAGCCAGCACAGTACGGTTCTGGTCGGCACAAAGTGTGACAAAAGGTTTTAGTCATCTACCACATTGATTGGCCAAGTAGGAGCAGGAGTCCCCAGAGTAAGCCCTAATCCCTAGTTTCTGCTAAAACACTAAAGACAATATTCCCAGTCACACCAGGGTTTGCGATCAGGGCCGTGCCTGTCTAGGCCTGTTGGTTTTTACCGGCTTAACCTATTGCACTCCACAATAACGGCCTGTTTCTGGCCGGAAAATGTCTCCAATATGTCACAGGGTAGTCCCCCCCCCCCAAACGTGACATCAGTCCTCTTGACAAACGGCCGCTGTGACAGAAGTCAATAAGAATGTGATCTAAAAGCAATAAGCGTCTGGCAATCCCAGCATCCTCGTGGGCCCGGCGGGGACCGGGGACGGGCTAATGGCTGTGCTGTGGAGATGCAGCTGGAGGGTAGAGGGACCTGAGGACCACTGGTCCTTCTCTCTGTTACTCTGATACTATATTTCTCTCTCTCTGTTACTTTCTCTCTCTCGCTCTTTCTCGCTCTTTCTCTCACTCGCGCTCTCTAGGTTTTTCTCTTCTGTTTTCTCGCTCTCTTTCTCTGTTCTCGTTGTGTCTCCCTAATTCTCTTTTTGCTTTTCACTCGTTCTCTTTCTCTTAATCCCTTTATGTTAGATCATTTCAAAACATCAGAGTTTATTTGGTCACAAGCACAGGATACAGCAGGTGTAAACAGTGAAATGCTTGCTGGCATGCTCTCCCTCAACAATGAATGTTGAGTAGGAGCTAGAAACAAGGCGACCGTCTGTCGGCGCCATCTTACAATTTTTGTGCAATGAAGAACTGATTATGAAGGCATATGATCGTTGAAGCGTCAATTGGTGACCATTAATTGTTCTCCCCTCTCCATCACTCTGTGACTTACTGCTCTAGTAAGGGGCGTCATCAGTAAGTCAATAGAAAACATTCTCTGGATATATTCATCAACATATCGAGGACATATTCTGACATTTTGGGTGTGTTTTGTTTTAAAAGTCACTACTGTAGTAAAAATAGCCACCAGCCAGTCTTGGTAAGGCAGCGTATAATACCTCTACAGAGTATTGTTGGTTGCATATGCACACACACACACACACACACACACGCACACGCACACGCACACGCGCGCTACCCAGCTGCATTTGGGGAAAGAACATATAATTAAAATATCTCTGACTTGAGGCCTGACTGCGGCGTCCATTTTCTGATGTAACCTTTTGTTGTTGTTTTCGTCGCCCCGACATTTGTAGCGGAAGTGGAGCGCAAGGCGAGAGTGCCGTCGTGAGTTTTCAAACCGAGAACAGAGGTCATATCTGGCTGTAATTATTCTGATCCCATGAAACAGGGATAATAGAGAGAGAACCCCCTCCTCTTTCCCCAATGAAAACATTTAGTGCATGATAACCTCTGCTTTTAACATGTATTTCCAGCTACTAGTGATGGCAACACTGTAAGTCATGAAAACACGCCCAAGAATAGAAATTAGACAGACATATTTAACCGGAAAGAGAATAAAAAAAAAAAACATTTGGGGATTTAAAAAAATATTGTATTCCTGTCAACTTATTTAGCAAGAAAAGTGCATTGTTTGTTACCAATATCTTACTCATCACAACTTCTGCATTTTACAAAGTAGAAGTAAACCCTTTCCTAAATGGCATATTTTTTATGTAAGATATGCCATGGACAATCCTTAGATTCTATACAACTGTGATCATTCATACCCAGCCAAGAACCTTGAGGACCATTTCCACTCTGAGAGCCCTAGCCGGCCTGCAGACGCGTGGCGGTCAGGCTGGTTGGGTCGGTGAGGGGGCTAGTTATGTATTTATGGTTGGAAAGAGACATCCTTTCTGGGGATTGATTTGGTCCTGCCCTAGGTGAAGGGAGGGCTGTGGAGGGAGGCTGGAGGAGAGGTGGCTGGCAGAGTAAATACTTGAAGACTAATGTCTCTGTTCAGCAGATCAATACTCGCCTCATGACTCCAGCTCCTGGCCATGGTCTCGTTAAAAACACATTTGTTAATTCTGACAATTTAATTGCTCTTGAGCAAGCATGCCTTGAGCTTTAGTGATGTTAGCATATGAGTTAGCATTTTGAACCACTGGCAATAGGGAAATGACTTGGGCCTCAACTTAGCATGTCTTTAGTATAGCGTGAACGAAGCATTTGAATTTTGAAACTCTGGCTAGAGAAACAATGGGACCTGAAAGTGTAATGTAGACAGGTTTTATTCCTGTTTGTGCCCGTTGTTCCATCTCAATGAATGGTTTGGGTGACATGACCTGATGGGTATTTTGTTTATGTGGCATACCGGCTTATTTCAGAAATGTTTCAGTGTTGTCGCTTGTTATATGTTGTAAAATGTGTATGTGTTTTATTCAGAATTATTTGTCAAGGATTTATAATACATTCACACTCACTGAGACTTCATATTTAAGCATTAAGGTCTGAGGGGGTGTGGTATATGGCCAATATACCACGGCTTAGGGCTGTTCTTAAGCACAATGCAACGCGGAGTGCGTGGATACAGCCCTTAGCCGTAGTATATTGACCTTATACCACAACCCCCTCAGGTGCCTTACTGCTATTATAAACTGGTTACCAACGTAATTAGAGCAGTAAAAATAAATGTTTTTGTCATACCCATGGTATACGTTATAATAAACCACAGCTTTCAGCCAATCAGCATTCAGGGCTCGAACCACCCAGTTTATAACAAGTAACATAAGACAACAGTTGACAGAGACATTGCTTTAGCTGAAGGACAGGTAGAATGTGTTAGCCTTTGAATATTTTGCTAAGACATTGCCTAATGTGTGTTTTATTTAAATGAAATGTTTAGACTTTTCACTGCCTTTAGTTTTTACTGTGCTTTGGTTGTTTCACTTTTAAGTTGAAATGGCATTAAATGGATTTGAATTGTTTGATACAAACTCCCACATTGGATCATTAACACACATATGCATTCAGAACACTTCTCTGTACATATGTCATATATCAAAAATATACATCATATCAGTTATGTTTTCAAGAATAGTATATTTTATCTGATATCAATATGTAATATTGGCATACATGTATCATAAGTATAATCTAATAATTGAGTTTTTATTTTCTAAACTTTTCCTGGCTGTTTATTTTTATTTACAAAGTAGTTTTGAAAGCAGCACAATGTTTGTAGAATTTTATTTGCACACAATAGACAATCTATCATGACCAATTCTGAGAATACTATTCACAACTAACAAGTCAATCAACCTATTAGTAACATTATTGGCAAGCTAGTAAGTTGATATAATAGCAGTAGTGTTTTCTTCTTAGTTGTAACACAACCCAAGACACTTCCACATCCATATGCTAGTGTGTTGAGTATTGTGGTCTTCCCAGGGTGTGATTTAGTGAGCATGTTTATGGCGGAATGTACAGAAGTTCAAATACACGTCTGCCTTTTTCGTCTCAGTCCTGTCAGTGAGAGAAGGTCGTCCCGGCCCATCGGTCTGTCCAGTCCGTTCACTTGGATGGTGTGAATATACTATACTATTGTAGCATGTGGTATGTATTAGAGAGCTGGTAGTAATTTCAGTGCCGCTAACTAAAGAATCCTCTGGGGAGACTTAATTACAGGAAGACCAGTCTAAATATCATTGAGCTGCATATTTTCCGTGACATGAGATTTCTCATCTCTCTTAGACTCGCTCTCTCTCAGCTCCCTGTCTCTCGGCTCTCTCTCTCTGCTCTCTCTCTCACTCTGCTCTCTCTCTCACTCTGCTCTCTCTCTCACTCTGCTCTCTCTCTCACTCTGCTCTCTCTCTCACTCTGCTCTCTCTCTCTCTCACTCTGCTCTCTCTCTCTCTCACTCTGCTCTCTCTCTCTCTCTCACTCTGCTCTCTCTCTCTCTCTC
>QNTS01000275.1:783051-797451 GCA_003317085.1 Hucho hucho
AACCACCTCTCCCTGTAGTCTAAAGAGGAACTGTTCAGATCATGGTGAATCTGGTTTCAGTTCTTATCAACACGCCGTATTAGATCTAACTCGATCTAGCAAGGGAAGGATGTCTAATAATAGTCTAAGGATAATGCTAATAATAATTGTGAAATATAAATTGCATTCTTAATTTAAATTGCAGTTACACAAATCGTTTGCACGCAGTTTTAAGCTATAGAAATTATACAATTGAGAATTATATTTATTGTTCTTCTTGACCTCGCATCTGATAGATAGGCCTATACAACCGACCCATAGCCTAGAGCAGGGCTGCCCAACCCTCTTCCTGGAGTCCAACCTTAATTTAGCGTATCTGATTCAGGTCTCGTTGAGCAGCTAATTAGTAGAATGATGTGTGTTAAATTAGGGTTGGACTGAAAACCCACAGGACGGTAGATCTCCAGGAAGAGTTTTGGGCAGCCCTGGCCTAGAGCAAATATTTTCCCTCATTAAAAATGCATATGTGGCCTTTTCTATATTGTTATGGTATTTTCACGGAGACAAAAAGAGCCATCAGTCAGTGCGTGCCCTTGTTGAGTTTATATGTTTACTTTTACACGCTGTTGCCCTTTGAAAAAACTATTGTTTTCTCGAGGAGGGGAAGGGGGTGATTTTTTTTTTGTAAAGCTGGCTAATGTTTGCTTTCTGGCCCGTGCCGTTGTTGGGCCCTGTCTGTCTCCTAGGCCCTGTAAACATGAGCACTAGCGCTCAGCTGGTCGCCCCTGCGGTGGTGGTGAAAGGAACGCTGTCCATCACCGCGTCTGAACTCTACTTCGAGGTGGATGAAGAAGAGGCCAGCTTTAAGACGATCGATCCAAAGGTAAGAGAGGGGCTTTAACTTCCATTGATCCAAAGCAGGCCCTCCCGTCATTCTGTAAAACCAGCTTTCAAAATGTCCTTCCCTGACCCCAGCATCTCCAAGTCATGCTTTTCTGCAGCCTAATTGCTTTATAAAGCCTTTATGAGAATTTAGTAAATAACTACAACCATGAACATGCGTAGACTAAAAGGCTTTAGGCTATTGCATGACGACTGTAAGCAGCCTCGACTTCTGCGATCATCAAGTCAAATAATTATTTAATAATCCAAATGTAGATAGAGACTCAATCATCTCTATAATTGAGTTTATAACAACAGTATAGGCTATGATGCTGTTATGTGGTGTGTGTTTTTGCGTAGTGAAAGTGAACATTAACTCGTGCTTGAATTGCATTGGTTTATTGACAACATCACGTCTCTCTGAAAACGTGTGTTTGCTCTGCAGATTCGATACACAAAGGCCTCAGAGCCTGCAGAAGCATCACAAGCAAAAATAAGTTAGTCTATCGCACATCATACTACAATGTGCCTGATATAGAGAGAAAAGACTGGGCCTGCTCTTCTTCCTTCGAGGCTTTGTTGTTCGTGAAATACAGCCCAGGAATCAGGAATACTGTGTAGGCCAATGGCTTATGTTGTGGTAAGTTTTGTTGAGAATAAAAACCATGAAATTACTTGAATTTATTATTCGACACCTTTGAAATGTAGCCTATATGACTCCTTTGAACACCCTAAATAACAGGCTATAGTAATTCATATTAATTTCAAAATATCCTCTTTCTATTTGTAGTCAACAGTTCAGTGATAAGCCAGATAGGCTGCTGCTAATGAATAGCCCACTGTACTAAGCAATATACCCGCGTGGTGTTTAGTCGCCCGTAGCGAAAGCAATATGAATCAGGTCTCGTTAAGAAATGGGCCCGGACTTTCCTTGGCTAGTCAATGATTGACAGTTGTGTATCTTTTTTCAGCAGTCTGCGCCCAGGGTGATTGGCAATAGCAACAATAATAGTTATAATCATAATATAGTTATAATCACAGAAGTTCATTAATCAACCTTTGAGATTTAGATTTTCATGCATTAACATTGTCCTATTGAAACGGCAAATGAATTAACCTGAATTTAGCAATGGTCTATTCTGGGGAATGGGCCTACTGCAAGTGGTTGTTGTGTTTCTCTTTATCCTCGTGCAATTTATTCGCTGAATTATAGCCTATCTGCCCAATAGTTAATACACAGTAATAACAGACATGCATACCGGACTAAATAGACGTTATTCTTTTGTTAAAACAATTTGCATCAAATTGAACTAAATTATAGTGTGGTATATTAACTATTCCAAGACGAAAATTAATGTATGTTCTTTGATATGCATAATAATGCAAAACTCGTATTTTGTATCAAATTAATCTAGGCCCAAGATTTGTGTATTAACATTCATTTTTTACGCATATTAATTCTGTTTTTCACACAGGAATTGATTCCACGATCCTCTTTATCTAGTAAATATAAATTACATTTGTATTACTCTTACTAAACAATGCCAGTTCTCAAAACATGTATACAAACACAAGTTGTAATGTCATTTTCTTAGTTTTATTAACATTTGAGTTTAAGGTCACATAATGAAAAATTGGAACTTGGCACGCTACATTTTTATTCTTTCACTTAAAGATTTTGTGCATATAATTTTAAATAAACATTTATTCACTTTGTGAAAACATTTAAAACAAAACAACAAAAAAGTATTACATTTAGCTTAATGTACCTTCACGTTCTCTCTCTCTCTCTCTCTCTCTGAATGGCAATGTCCCATTTCACTCCGTTGTAAAAGTTTTTTTTTGTTTGCTTGTTTTTAATTTCTCAATTGTTTCACATTGCTCGGAGAAACCAAGATCATGACGTTTTCCTCCACTCTGAAGTAATCTCAAAACGTCGCCTCGGCCCTAAATAGCAATAGTACCACAATCAGACAGTTCGACAGTTTTATAATTTGTCCAAACTTTTTGCATTAGTGAGGATTTCCCTCGCCAGTCTCCACGTCTGCTTTGCCGCAGCTTCCAGGGCCGAGTGGGGCTTCCCCTGAAACAGGTCCAAATTTGGTAAGAAATAATGGGGGCATCTGCGGCACTGCAAACACGAGATGAGCTGCAGCAGAATTCCGTTGATTCGATCTCCGAGGCAGGACTCGTCCCAGTCGGTCTCTCTCGGGTGTTTCTCACACTCATACAGCAGCAGGGTCTTCATGTGGTAGCTCTGGAGTGGCTGCCCGGGTAGCTCGAGATGACGGTCGCGGAGAGTCTTCAGGACCGAGAGGCATCTTTTCCTGCATCCCGCCATCAGGAGCCTATTCTCGGCCTCGCTGAACTGCAAGACCCAGGCGTCACTCTCAGCCGAGCTCTGTTTCCCGGTCAACGAGTAGCACTCTTTGGAGAGCAGGTTAAAGCCCTCGGCCTTGACCTCGGCCACCCGGTTCGGACCAGGCCAGGGGATATGGGGCATGGGCCACTGGGCAGCGCTCCTAGGCCAGATCCCTGTGCACTTGAACGCAGGGGTGATCTGAACCACGTATCTCTCCCGGATCCTTAGTTTTACCTCACTTGTATCTGCTACCATTTTAACCACGTCACGGTAGCTACACTTATCCACCGCTTGCGCCACCAGAGTCTGAAACCTTGAGCGGATCTTCCGGGCGGAAAGGTAGCCCGAGGCCGTTATGAACTCGACCCAGAGAGACATGCTTCTTTTGCGGCCGTCGCTCAGCTTCAGTACAGCGCAGCCGGGCAGAGAACCGTCGTCAACAAAGTTGAACACTCCCATTTGGTTGAGGTAGAGGACCACCTCGAACTCGTTGGGGGCTATGACCTCCATCCCCTCGAAGCGCGCCTCTATCTCGCTGAGAGAGGAGATGAACCGGGGTTCCTGCACCTCGACCTCCTTCAGGACGTCCGACACTACCTTACACACCTCCCGGATAGTCTTTGCAATGGCCGCTTTTCGAGTTTGGCATCTCTCGCTGTAGTATTTGTTGAGCTGGTAGACCAGCTTTGCCTGCGTCGCGATCATGTTTGGGCAGAGGTCCGGGCTGTACACCGGCGAGTCGCAGTACGTTGACGGATCCAATGCTTACCGGTAAAGCCAGAGGCGAAACGCTCTTCCCCAAGCAATGGAAAAAATATATAATTCAACTTTTTTTGCGTACACAGCGGATGGACGTCAGAGTGTCGGAAGGAAACCGATAGGGATGCAACGTAATAGGCTACTAAATATCAGTCCAAGTCAAATTCAGAAGGCAGCCCCAGAATGGGGTGGGCTCAGTGTACAGTATAATACCGTCCGTGTCCTCGCGCCTGTAGACCCTAAAGAATAAAGCTCTGGTCGTGACCACTCATCTCTCCTTGTCTGTTCCGTTGAACGTGAAAACTACGCGTTATTCTCCTACCTTGCCCCACTGTTGTCTACACTCAGCTGTGCGAGCTAGACTTGTGTAGTTTATGAATGGTCCCCTAGAAGAGTGAAAGGGGTCGGGCTTCTCCTCCTGCAATCAACGGCGGAGCTGTCAGTGCAACCAGCCAATCAGAGCCCTCTCCGACAAGCACTCTTTCAGGAGAGGCACACTTTCGCTCTCCAACATCCTGCGCGCGGAGCCTCTGCTCCCAGGTCGAGATATAGGAAGATAAACGGTTCCTTTTCGTATACACACTTTGTGCTCTTTTCTACCAAGCATATTTATACGTGTCTCTTTTGCCTTGACCTAGCCTTTTTCCCCAGGTGTACACGTGCTCAATATAAAATGGAAATATTTAGAAGGAGAATATGTTGCGCATTGAGTGACGCTGGATACCTGGCAAGGGAAGTGTTTATTTACTTGCTCGCTTCACGTCTGAATGGCATCAATTTGGAACCCTTTTGTTTTTCTATAGCAGTTAATGAGGCTTGATGCTACTTTATAAACAGTAGCACTAATGTTTTAATCGCTTTTGACAAAGTAACCAATAGTTTAAAGGCTGTACTGTTATTGTATGTATGCATGCATCTATGAATGCATATTTCTAGTGAATTGCTAATTTATGTATTTCAAGCAATGTTTGACTTATGTTTTGTGACATTTATGCGTCAAGAAACAAGAAAGCCTCATTTTATTAGAAGGCGCGTCTCCAGGCTGCGGGTTCAACACGGTGTGTGATAATCAGGTTAAATGTTCAAATGTTCAGTGAGTGTACAATATTTCTAATATTTGTGTTTTTTTCCATTAAATAGCATACCGTTTTGTTTTCCTGATTTTCAGTATTTTCTTCTCTCCAATCTAATAGGCTAGAAGTTGTTCACATTTCAAACCTCTTAACATATTCACTTGTCTTAAAGGAAATGCTTTTTGTTGTGCTTAGTGATTTCATCTTGGTGTATCGTGACATTAGATTATAGGCCTGAATAGTTAACATTACATCCAGTAATTTCCCTCTATCGGATTAAGAGCAACAACCTTCCCCTCACCGAAATGTGGTTTATTGTTTTCCCATACCAATTTGGCCAACTAATTTCCCTAATATTCTATCGGCCAAATTAACATCATATTAGTAACATATTTGACCCATTTCATGCCATTGCACAATTCTGCCTAGAATGGATGCGCACTACACGCACCTGCAGTGCAAGTTTTAGCACGCGTGTAATGATAAAATGTGGTGAACGATAATAAGACTATAGGCCTATTATTTTAATTGACATCGTAAGACCCTTTGAGATTTTATAAACGTGGTATTCCATAGTTATTCAATACTATGTTTGGGCCTGTTTTATTGCAGCCTATTTGCCCTTGTCGTTTTTTAAAGCGCATGTTACATTAATAATGCCTAATTCAGAAAAAAGCAAAAGGTCCGATGTTTCACGTTTTCAAATTCTTATCACAACAATTTAAATATGTAATAGATTTCCAAGAAGCTCAATTATATTTTTTAAATCACACTAAAGACATAACAACCGCCTTTTTCTTTCTCATTGTGCGCTGTGCGTGGTATTCTAAACATGCACGTACTTTTAATCTGGTCATCGCTTTATCGGCGCGTGAACCTTGTCGGTGATGAATAATAAACGGACAGGGGTTCTTCGCGCGGGCCCGGGATTGTAATTGAAGTCCTCTTATCACCCTAGACTTCATGTTCGATGACTTAAGAACCAATCACCGTCTCCTCGCGGGCACAGCACCGAGACGCGCGGGAGGAAGGCGGGGTGTGAGACTGCTCCTCAGACAGTGATGCTGCAAAAGAATGGCCCAAAAAATAACGCATCAGTTAAATGAAAGCCACTTAAGTTAAAGTCCTATTTGCAAAACTATTGATCTATCTGCAGCTCTGAAGCTTCTTTGCCCGTCCTCCCGTTGTAGCCTACTCAAGTTAATGAGGCGCAGGTTGTTAGGAGCTTTGGCATTAAATTATTAGGGAGTCAATTGGACATTCTCTGTCCAGTGGACGTCGTTTTTATGTCGGGATCCCTCGAGGCTTTTGGCTTAATTAGACTTAAGTGTTTTAATTGCAACGACTTTTGGCCGTTTGGAGCTGGAAATATCTCCAGGTCCTTGGTGTGGTGTTAAGCAAAGCATCCAACGATGCAATTACGCGGAGTTAACACGGCTTAATCAAACATCTATATTGATGATATGAAAACCTTCTTTCGCATTCTTATGAACGTTAAGTTATTGAATTGTTTTATATTTGATCTCTTTTCAAATATATTGTTATCATACAATATTCAGCGAAGCTAATTTGCTAATTTAACATGTGTTTAGACACATGGGGGAAAAACTGCATTTGCAGATTGTTTGGGCCTTTAATCAGACACGGACTAACATTTCAAATGTAATTGATGGTAATATTAGTAAATGACTGAAACACTATTGTCTCAATGGTATGCAGGCTTTATACAGCCAATGCTTTTTTTGTAGTTTAGTATGACTAAAACACAACTTTTATTTCCCATTTTGGAACATATGCTTTTTGCGCCAAATATACATTTTGTTTCCTACAGATTGGTCAGCATGACCACGGCACAAAGGTTAATGGACTGAAACATTCCTGGAATACTCATGTACTCTATTTAGCTTTAGTTTCTCCTTCTCAACACATTCATTGTAGCATCGGCTTTTGCTGAGGACTGGAAAATGCAACCACTGAAAATACACTGTGGATACTGAAATAAGCCACAAAGTTGCCAGAAACCAAGTGATAAAGTGTTTTTCAGTTTTTCTCTGCAAACATTTTTTTTTAAAACAGTAAAATCGCAAATGCGTGTGGACTTGTCATTCTAATATATTCCAGTAGTGTTGATGAACCTGCTGACTCTACAGGGAGTACAGATTACTGTAGTGTAGGAGATGGGGTTGGGTGATATTTGGGGAGACATCTTCTATGATATGCTACTCCAGATATTGTAATATCTGATACAATCGTTTTGCGAAGTTAATGCGTAAATCATTCCAGCCTGTGCTGTTTTTGTGCTTATTTACGATAGTTAAGTTAAATAATCTTTGTATTGTGAAACAATAAGGCTTAGTTAATTCATTTAGACTTAATTTTCAAGATATTTAAACAGCGTAACTGATGAAACTGCATAGTTTCAAATCGAGTAGTCTTGCACTTCACAATATATCGTTAATGTCAAATATCATGATATTCAATTTGATCATATATTTTCCACATTTTGTTACGTTACAGCCTTATTCTAAAATTGATGAAATGTTTTTCCCCCCTCGTCACACAATACCCCACTATGACAAAGCAAAAACAGTTATTTTTTGTTGTTGTGCAAAATCTGAAATATCACATTTACATACGTATTCAGACCCTTTACTCAGTACTTTGTTGAAGCATATTTGGCAGTGATTACAGCCTTAACTCTTCTTGGGTATGACGCTACAAGCTTGACACACCTGTATTTGGGGAGTTTCTCTCATTCTTCTCTGCAGATCCTCTCAAGATCTGTCAGGTTGGATGGGGAGCGTTGCTGCACAGCTATTTTCAGGTTTCTCCAGGGATGTTAGAAGCCACTCCTCAGAAAAAGGCAGATGACAGCATGATTCTGCCACCACCATGCTTCACCGTAGGAACGGTGCCAGGTTTCCTCCAGACGTGAAGCTTGGCATTCAGGCCAAGTAATTAAATCTTGTTTTCATCAGACCAGGGAGTGGCTTCTGAGTGGCTTCTGTCTTGCTACTCTACCATAAAGGCCTGATTGGTGGAGTGCTGCAGAGATGGTTGTTCTTCTGGAAGGTTCCCCCATCCCCACAGAGGAACTCTGGAGCTCTGTCAGGGTGACCATTGGGTTCTTGGTCACCTCCCTGTGTGCCTTTCCAAATCATGTCCAATCGATTGAATTTACCAAGGGTGGACTCCAATCAAGTTGTAGAAACATCTCAAGGATGATCAATGGAAACAGGATGCACCTCAGCTACATTTTTTTATATACATTTGCAAACATTTCTAAAACCTGTTTTCGCTTTGTCATCATGGGGTATTTTTTGTAGATTGATAAGAAAAAAAAATATTTCATACATTTTATAATAAGGCTATAATGTAACAAAATGTGGAAAAAGTCAAGGGGTCTGAATACTTTCTGAATGCACTGTATAGGCATGCTACACACACACACACACACACACACACACACCCTTCTCAAGAAAATGCAATCTGGCAATTTTCGCAGGATCCTGCATATTTGGTATTTTGCATTAACCATCTCTGTTTTATAAACCTGTTCCTATCTTTAATTTACAGTTGGTGGAGTGGCATTCATGTCAGTGTAGTAGTCAACCTAGAACATACACCTCCTATCTGTTGTTATTAGCAATGTTCTGGATCTGGATATACCGTAGTAGAATTGACGCTGTCAAGAGACGAGATAAGCCACATAGACACAAACGTTCATTTGGAAGTTTCTAGCAAAAATACTTGAACTCTCACTTTAACCGAACAGGCAAAGTTATATTAGGTACCGCATGGTTTACTTACAACCTTGATTTATTGTGAAGATTTAAAAAATGCAAAACTGTTGAGATTTGACATTCTTTTCCCCTGAATCATGCCCAACTGGAGGAATAGTCGTACTCAAGGAGCCTTGGCGTGCAGCTTAAGAAAGAAAAAAAGAACGGTTAAGGGTTTTTATTTTAGACTGCAAGACTGTTTAATATCAAAAGCACAGTTCAGTCCCTGGGAGATGAATACACACCATCCCAAATGACACCATATTCCCTATATAGTACACTACTTTTGACCAGAGCCCTATGGACCCTGGTCAAAAGTAGTGCACTATATAGGGAACAGGGTGCCATTTGGGATGGGACACACTCAAAGTCGTGAAAATGTCCAAATGTAAAGTAACACGCTAACTGTAGCTTAATGAAATATATGGCGACAGTAAGTATGACTTATAAAGACAAATTATAAATACACTCTGAATGTCAGACAGGGTCAATATACACATATCTGGAATATAAATTCTTACCTTCATAAGCAACTGAAGCAAGTGTCTGAACCAGGGATTCAACTGATTTCACACTGTTGTGACAACACTGCACCTATTATGGGCAACACGTGCAAAGCTAGAATGTTGTTTTTGGTGTTCAAGTAGTTTCTATGTATGTATGGTGTTATTGAGATTATATTAGGTGTAGTTAGTCATCACAATGTCCTGTAGTTTCAGAGTGTGTGTGTGTGTGCGTACACATGTGCACGCACTTGTGTGTATTCTGGCCTCATCCTTTGACCTCTCCTTAATTCATACAAACGTTTTGTGTGAATCATCTTCTTGACTCATCATTCACTATTCGTTTCAAAGTTATCACGAATGTTCCCTTAGCGTGTGGATCTAGAGGGACTTTTTTCAAGGAAAGGCTCGCTTTTGGCGAAAAGCTAAGTAAGGCTGCTTATTCTTAAGGCTTGTCACAATTTCCTGTAGGGTCAGCTGATTTGTAGGAACAGAAAGAAAACAAATAGTCTCAGAACCATAAGGTTTATCCCTCTTAGCCAAACAGAGTTCATTTCCGATAGCCTCCTTCAGAATCCATCAGGTTAGAGTACACTACAGAACTGCAGAGATTCTAGAATTCCGTTTCATCTCCTTGTACTTCCGCTTTGGTGTCTGTGCACCTTATATGGCATTTTGGATTCTGGCATCTATTTGAAGTCATCCAAGGCTATGTTCAGTGCATCACAGTGATTATGCTAATCATGCAGATTTTACACATGTTAATACACATGTTCTAATGATTATAATAATTTGGGGGATTTTATGTAGCCAATATATGCCCATGTTATGTTTTAGGGTAAGTGTATAACTAAAACTAGATTTATTACCATCAACACAAATTTGATTGTTTCCATATAGCATAGCGTGACACCTGTTATTGGACCAATCACAGCAAAGAGCAACTCAGTACCTGGAAGAAATAAAGCATGTCATCGATACAAAACAGCATCTTTTGAGGCCCTTTTCAGCCTTGTTTGGCTTCTATCGAAGTCATCTTTTATTCTCTGCCTGTTTATCTCTGTCTGAAAACACCCCTCATTATCAGACGGCTCCTAGAGATCTTTCTCTGGTCTGTATTGAATAGAGTAAAAGAGGATGAGGCCTGTCTGAAGATTCAGTCTTTGATCTGAGTCTGTGTGACGACTCCACAGTGATCCCCTCACTACACCAGGACAGGGTCCATAACCCCTCTCTCTCACTCTGCTTTCTGATAAGCACCTCTTTTTCTGACTCACTCGCTCTCGAAAGTCCCCCCCCCTCCCTCCCCCCAACACACTACCACATCTGCCCAGCTTCTGAAGAGGCTAGCTAGTGAGCTACCAGATTACTCAGCCTAGCCCCAAGGGGTTATGGCATATACGGCTGCTTGTTTTTTTAGCACCTCGCTGGCGTACAACACAATGTAGCCAGCCATCCCTCCTCGTATATGTTTTGCCTCCTTATATATTCTTAGTTATCTGTTTTCAGTGTTGATGGGAATCTTGACGTCCAGACGATCTGCAACTTGACCTGAACATTGGGTCTAACTAGTGAGTCTGGATAACTCATTGGAACTTGTATGGCAGGTATATCTGCTCGTTGAATGTATCTAATAGATGGTTATAATGGTGGTTAGTGGTCATTCTTCTTTAGTGAAATCAATGATGACCAAGATGTATGTCATGGATCCGCTCTCTATTGCCTGTCTGGATACAGGTTCATGTTCTTAGACGTCTCCAGTCACCCCACTGTGAGTAATGGAGATATTTGAAGTAGGAATTCTGACAGAATGACAGAATGAATAACTCCTCAGTGAATACATTAGAATAAATTGGTTTCCTTTACACTCCTCTCTCTCGCTCTCTCTCTCTGTGTCTCTCGCTCTCTCTCTCTCTCTTTCTCTCGCTCTCTCTCTCTCTCTCTCTTTCTCTCGCTCTCTCTCTGTGTCTCTCTCACTCTCTCTCTGTGTTCTCTCTCTCTCTCTCTCTCTCTCTCTCTCTCTCTCTCTCTCTCTCTCTCTCTCTCTCTCTCTCTGTNNNTGTTGGAGAAGGAGAGATATAAATAAGGAATACAGGAATTGAGTTTAGAGTCCCGAGATGTTCGGTGGGGAAGAAGAGAAGAGAAATCTGCAACAGTTTTATTCCTGTGTCTGGTTGAGTTAGCGCTTTGTACTTTACAGTGAATGATAAGGGGAGGACGTCAAGCAGCGAGAGGTGCTTTTAACTGCAGCTTTCTTTTTCTTCTTTTCTCTGCCGGTGGAAATATGGGAGGCACAGGGAAAGTGGCTCACCGGCAGGCAGACACACATACACACACCAGCACACACTCACTCTAAGGCATCACCCAGGCCCTGGTGCATGGACCCAGCTGCTCTTTCTGTAGGAGGCAGTGGACCCAGAAATCAGGCCGTGATACTAATTGCTTGGCTGGGCTTCTGCATCTGGCCGCTACACTCGCGCAGGCAGGCAGGCAGGCAGGCAGGCAGGCGCCACTGCAATAGACAGTGGCTCCCTATTGCCGCCACCGTGAGTTAGGGATTTGCTACGGGTAATGTTTGACGTTTGGAACGAAAATCTGTTGAGGAGGCACTTAAGGCTGTTGCGGTTTATGGAATGAAAGATGAAAATTGGGCAAAAAGTTAATTTCCTGGCTGAGACAAAACACATAGCTCACACTGGGGCGGGGTTGGGGGTTCATTTACAAAATACTCTGAATATTCAATGTGTGTCGTCATCAGGATGTTCCTCTCAGAATAACCTGGAGTTTTCACTAGGTTGACTTGTAGTATTTTAACAGAACAGAGTTGTTCAACAGTGCCCCTTTTATTGACTAAGGGCTATGTACAGTCACAACTAGCCCCCCTGGTTCCAGCCTCCTGATTCCAGCCTCCTGGTTCCAGCCTCCTGGTTCCAGCCTCCTGGTTCCAGCCTCCTGGTTCCAGCCTCCTGGTTCCCGGACTGTGTTCTGGGGTTCTCTGAAGAAGCTTCTGTTGTGAAGGACACTAGTAGCACTTTGCCAATTGGTGGGGAGGAGACGGCTTAAGCAGTGGGGTATTCAGTAGCAGAATGGGGAGAGGACAGGGTGGTCATTCAAAGAAAATCACCCAGCGTTTTGTCGGGGCCAGTTCCATGTCGTTAGTCTGGCCTGAAAGCGTCAAACCCTGGCGGCGGCTACCCCCTATTCCACCCTCCACCCCCCCCTCCAGTCGCAGGGGACGGCCTTCGGCTGCAGCTGCCAGTCAGAGAGGGTTGCCTGGGCGGCATAGCAGCCTGGCCTGTGAGGAAGCCTTATTGATTTTCCAGTTAGCTCTAGTACACACTACTTAGAGCTAACGGACGTCCTGACGAACAGGTATGTCATTATCAATGAGCAGCAGGAAACCGAGCCCGTTCACCTCTCACCGCTACCATTCATATTTCCTCCCCCACCATCCCTCCATCTCTCTACTCCTCCATTTCTCCGTTCACTCCTTCAGCTCTGACAGAGTGCATCCTGGGACGGTCAATAAATTGCTCAGGCACACCGCGACAAGGACTGGTTGAGTGATGTGGTGGAGGCCCTCTTTCTTTTTTCTTCCCTCTCTCTCTGTCTCTCTCTCTCTCTCCATCCATCGCTTTCCTGGTAATTACAGCACCTGGAAGACATTAAGTGTTTCCTTACCCGAGACAGACTCATTATCATCAGAGCCAATCAGCCGCTCTGCTCTTCTCCTTTTCCTCCGCTCATTCCATGATGTCCAGGGTCTTCTCCACGTGTAATCCCACCCAGCCTCTTGCTCCCTGTGGCACGTTGACTTTACCTCTTCATCAAGAAACTCAATTATTACCATACAGACTCCCATGTTCCCCACTCCCTTGCCTGCACTCTCCTATTATAAGTCACTGTCCGAGTCTTCAAAGGCTCCTAACCGCAAATGCATAAGACAGATGTGAGCAATTGAGATCGATTTGAGCCAATTATGAGAGATGAGGCCAAATACACGTTTAACCTCTCAGGGATCATTGGGGCGCTAGCGCCCCACTCCCGACACCACCAGGTAAAATGTAAAGCGCCAAATTCAAAATCCTAAAGTTGAATTATTAAAAATCCACCAATATACAAGTGTTTCATACTCATCAAAAGCTCTGTTTCTTGGCAATATCACAGCGTTGTCAGATTTCAAAAAGGCTTTACGGCGAAAGCACTACATTTGATTGTTTGAGGGCAGCACCTCACATACTTTCTCATAGCCATGAATTCATTAGCCAGCGTGGCACACACATAACACATTTCACAGCAAAAACAAATCAATTACCTGTTGAAGAACTTCTGCTGAGGTCATCCTAAGTGTCCAAAGAAGACAATCCATGGTTCTTTTGTTAGAAAAAGTCATGTATTATATCCATAAAACTCCATTTGGTTCACGCGTCATAGTCAGAAACGACAGCCTCCACTACTCCATTGAAACGTGACGCGAACTCGTTCATCTTATACCTATAAACTTGTCCAAGAACAATCAAACATCATTTTAAATGTATCCTTAGGAACACTTTTACGTATATTTACTATAATAAATCAACCGGAATATAAACTGAGCTCTACAGACCGAGGGAAACACAGTGCGCGCTTGGCGAGAGCGCGCGCCCACTACTATAGAGTTCCAAAGAGGCACTTCCTGATTCTCTCTTCTTCTCTGTTCTAACTCATCTGAACAGCTTGAAACCACTTTCTAGAGACAAAGGACATCCAGAGGAAGCGATAGGTACTGCATTCATATGCCCTTTTATGGGCATTTTCATGAGGGAGGGGTTCCAAATGAGGCACTCTGTGAAAACCACTTTCTCCAGGACAGAAATTCCTCGGGGTTTTGCCTGCCATATCCGTTCTGTTTTACTCACAGACAAATGGTTAACAGTTTTACAAAATTCAGAGTGTTTCCTATCCAATGGTACCAAATATGTGCATATCCTATTTTCTGGGCCTGAATGGGAGGCATTTTACTTTGGGCACGCCAGGCTCTCCAAAACGGTCAAGTTGTGCAGTGATCCCTAAGAAGTTAA
>QNTS01000275.1:797457-807652 GCA_003317085.1 Hucho hucho
TTAACCTCTCAGGGATCATTGGGGCGCTAGCGCCCCACTCCCGACACCACCAGGTAAAATGTAAAGCGCCAAATTCAAAATCCTAAAGTTGAATTATTAAAAATCCACCAATATACAAGTGTTTCATACTCATCAAAAGCTCTGTTTCTTGGCAATATCACAGCGTTGTCAGATTTCAAAAAGGCTTTACGGCGAAAGCACTACATTTGATTGTTTGAGGACAGCACCTCACATACTTTCTCATAGCCATGAATTCATTAGCCAGCGTGGCACACACATAACACATTTCACAGCAAAAACAAATCAATTACCTGTTGAAGAACTTCTGCTGAGGTCATCCTAAGTGTCCAAAGAAGACAATCCATGGTTCTTTTGTTAGAAAAAGTCATGTATTATATCCATAAATCTCCATTTGGTTCACGCGTCATAGTCAGAAACGACAGCCTCCACTACTCCATTGAAACGTGACGCGAACTCGTTCATCTTATACCTATAAACTTGTCCAAGAACAATCAAACATCATTTTAAATGTATCCTTAGGAACACTTTTACGTATATTTACTATAATAAATCAACCGGAATATAAACTGAGCTCTACAGACCGAGGGAAACACAGTGCGCGCTTGGCGAGAGCGCGCGCCCACTACTATAGAGTTCCAAAGGGACACTTCCTGATTCTCTCTTCTTCTCTGTTCTAACTCATCTGAACAGCTTGAAACCACTTTCTAGAGACAAAGGACATCCAGAGGAAGCGATAGGTACTGCATTCATATGCCCTTTTATGGGCATTTTCATGAGGGAGGGGTTCCAAATGAGGCACTCTGTGAAAACCACTTTCTCCAGGACAGAAATTCCTCGGGGTTTTGCCTGCCATATCCGTTCTGTTTTACTCACAGACAAATGGTTAACAGTTTTACAAAATTCAGAGTGTTTCCTATCCAATGGTACCAAATATGTGCATATCCTATTTTCTGGGCCTGAATGGGAGGCATTTTACTTTGGGCAGGCTCTCCAAAACGGTCAAGTTGTGCAGTGATCCCTAAGAAGTTAAGCTTCCTGAAGTGAGATTTTGCTCTCGTCTCTGGTCTCCCCCACATGTCCAGTCCTGGCACACCCTTACAAATGCAGCCTTCTGTCGCCTTTTAGTCATTATAGTTTTCTGTCAAAAAATAACAGAAGCAGTTTCTCTCGCTCTCCATTTCTCTCCCATCTTCTTTATTTTTACCTATCTATATTGTTTATAGTCTCTTCCTGTGGCCATCTTCTTTCTTTACCCCTCTCTCTCTATTGTTTATAGCCCTGTTCCTGTGTCAGCCATATTAATAATTATTTTGAACTTGAATTACAGCAACGCCAAATCAAGAGTTACACACTTTTCAAGATGTTGCTTGTGTGTTTGTTGATAGGGTCATTTGTTGTTGTTGTTGTTGCATTACAGCCATATATACAAGGAAGGCAGTTCTAACCATTGATAAATGCATTCTCGTCTGGCATCAATGTAGATGTAATTGCTTTTCGAGGGCTGGAACTCATGGACAGTTTGTATACAAGTCGTTCAGCTTCTGTCAGCATGTAGTCAGTGGTGCTTTACGTTCTTATTCAGAGAAGGCTACAAGGTGGAGTTGTGTTGAAGATTGTTTCATCTCCTGTTCTCTCTCCTTCTTTTTACCTCTCCACTGTTCCTCTGTTTCTGCTGTCGTTGCAGACCCGGATCTCGTGTCGGATTTGTTATTGCTGAGATGTAAAACGGGGCCGGTGGGTGTGACTGTGTGTGATTGTGACTGTGCACCTGCATGTGTGTGTGTTTGCATGTTTGAGCTGGTGTGTGTGTGAGAACACGGCAGATTAAAGGTTCACCAGTAGAGAGGTGTAATCAGGCAGGACAGGCCTGGGGAAAGATGATTGCCACTTGGTCATCACACAGGGAACCACTTAGACACTGTGTCAACCCCTCGGCTAATGATGACTAATATCTCCTTCCCCCTGACACTCTCTACTCCTTATACACCATCACTGTCTCTCTGTCTTCATCTAGCTGGCACAACACACAGAAAGAGAAACACTGGTTACACACACACACACACACACACACACTGTTTTACATCTCTCTCCCTCTAATCCCACACCTCTTGCCCCTGAGTTTGTACTCTAGACAGACCACACAATGCAGTACCTCCAGACAGAGAATCCCTAGTTGCACCTGATCCTAGCCCCTCCATCATGCTCCATCTGTGGGGTTTGTTTGACTGGTCTCCATCAGGGGAATGTCCGACCAGGGCCTTCCCTCTCTGATTGATCACATTCTCTCTCTTTCTCTCTCTCTCTCACTCACTCACTCACTCACTCTCTCACACACACACACACACACACACACACACACACACACAGCTCCATCATTTAGTCCCTCAGTCAGGGTTCTGACACATGGTGTCAAAGACAACAGCAGCAGCCTGATGGATCATCCTGCTTATGGATGCCAGTCTGCCTGGTGCTACAGTCTGATAGTGTGTGTGTGTGTGATATTAACCACTCAACACCTGTCTACCTGCTGTTCTATTAGCAAGCCTTTGTTAGTCAACAGAACAGAGGTCAGAGTCAGCCAGATTGCGGGAAGATCGATCACTGCCCTCAAATTGAAATTGGAATTGTTAATTATTTGGAGAATCATTTTTGATGGTGATATGGAAGGAGGGAAGCATCTAGAACGTTTGTGGTGACATACGAGATTATATCTAAATGGGGAATTGGGTTGTTTTACCTTTTTTATGGACAGATAGTGTGCATATTTTACCATTTCAATCACAAGATATACAACTAATGGAGGCTAAATGATTGATATGGGCCAGCAAGAAATCATAATAGTAGGCCTCAGAGAAACAAGAACAATGTTCTCATTTTTGGCTAATATTCTTACTGCACATGATGCATGACAAAGCAGGCGATGCAGACAGTGCAAAAACAACATTAGAACAACTGTTGTGTTGACCTACTGTATAGGTATCCACTATATCCTATCAGTGAGAATAGTGTGTGACTGGTTTGGCTCCTGGTGGTGCTGCCACCGCCATTATGGTTAATGACCCGTCCAGTCTGGTTGAAATGGCACCTCCACAGTGTACTCACTCAACCAAGACCCCTTTATAGGTGACAATGGCATTAGAGGGGTTTATAGCTGCTCCACACTAGAAACACAAACAAGGGGGCCAACACAAGAACAACACTCAAGGAACATACTTTGAAAGGCTTGTTTTTTGTTGTTGGTAGGACTGATGCGTTGGAGAACAAAGCACGTGCTTCGGATAGGGTTGCTCATGTTGTATCTTGACAACCAATACATTCATGTTTCCTCACCGTCATCAGTTTAAGTTCTGTGTTTAACGAGCCTCTGGAATTAGTTTTGCACCAGTATATATATATTTTTAATCACATCTCTCAGTTGATCATTTGAAATGGAACATTGGGTTCAACTCAGACGACAGACAGTCCATGTAGAAAACAGATTCTACCCTCTATTTCCTCCCCAATACATGAATGGAATTGAGGATGGATACATGGAATCGCCCAGCTAACAGAGATGGACAGGTTATCCAAACACTATCACTAGCTAGTTGACTTCCCTCTCCTCCATTTAACCCCTTTAGACTCCTGCCTCTGGAGGTTATTTATTAGCCCAGTTACCTTCTTAAAGGGACGGCTCTCAACACGACCATCCAGATCATCTAGCTCGGATTGAATCACCTCGGAATCTTCCACATACCCATGGGGTTCTATTCATCCAGTCAGGGAAGACCCTTTTTCTCTCTCTTCCTCTCTTTCCCCCAACCCTCCTTGCCCCTTCAAACACCCCTAAGAGAGGTCTACTTTCCACCCCACAACCCCTTCTCCAATCCAATTAAGCCAGGGACAAAAGAAGGATTAGTGAAGAGTTTACCTCAGTGGAGCTCCACAGCGACCCCCAAAAAGGCCTGTCGACGGTAAAAAGGCCAAAGGGGGCTTTGGGAGTTTGAGGGATAGCGGGGAGAATGTGATAGGCGCTGGTCAGCGATCTTAACCTGTCTGATGTTTGCGTGGCGAACGTTGGCTCAATGCGGCGGAGGTTTAGAGGGAAGTTGGAGATTGGGGACAATGCCTCAGTCTTTGACCACTTTGCTCCAGAAGCTTGGGCCTGTCTCCCTGATTTTCTCTGCACCTCTGAATTTCAATGAAAAGCGCCACCATCTTCTCTCTCCTCCATTCATGAAGGGGCTAGCGTTGGCTGACTGGCTTGACACTTCAAGGAAGGTTTTTCTAGTCGTTAAAATTGTATCCCACCTCCAACAGGTGCAACATCATGGCCTTGAGGGAAGATTTGTACTTCTTAAAAGATAGCTGTTGGATATAGTATTTAATCAATGAAAGAACCAACAGTTTTAAAGCCTTTTTGGATTATTTTATGCCTGGGAAGAGTCTCTATCCCCAGGTCAATGATAAGTACAGTAGCAACATCCGTCTGTTATTGTTCTCTTGTCTTCTTTTAAACGGCCATCGTTGCCCTGAAGTAGCAGGTCAAATGCAGGGACAGGCAGCCTACTAAATTTGCATATGTCTGCCGAATTTCACGCTCCTCTTCCCTTCACTTATGTGGCCTTATCCCTTCTTTATTCCACCATCACCCCAGAGCCACCAACTCTGCCCTCACCGGCCCCAAGGTTAAAGCGCTTTAAGTCTCAACCCAAAACTGTTAAGGGGAGAGAAACGCCAGGCCTTGAATGGGGATGGGTGGAGAAGGGGGGTTTCGTGTACCCCCTCTGGCTAAACTGATCCCTATCTCTGTGTAATTACCTAAAGAAATAAAACGTTATTTCCTCCACCACCACAAGAAAGAATGTGACACATTGACCCACTCGCTGGGTTGCCAGATTGGGTTTGGTCTTATCCTCTTGTTGTTTAAATTCTCATAAAAAAGCTCCCTGCTACTGTTTAGTGTTCCTATTCAAATCCCACCGCTGCCGCCAATTGCACTTGCTACCTCTAACAGTTTGGTATCTTATTATCTCTCCAGAGCTCCTTGTCCCTTGCCTCGATCGGCACAAAGGCTAAATTGTTTAATGAGTCAATGCATTGAGGGCTTCACTTCTCTTCCAATTAACCCCAGGACCATTCCGTCATTTTCCTAAATCCACACGAGGCTTTTTTGTTCACGCTTTATAAGGCTAAGCCGTTAGCTAGCGCCAGAGCAGGGGCCGGGCTGGAAAGTTAAAAGGCTAACCTGTTAGCAGACACAGTGGAGAGGGACATAAAGGGTTTAATCCCTATTAGGATAAATTCAAACTAAATGGCCCCAAATAGCCTTTGAAAAGAAGGGACTTCCTTCAAAGAGTATAGCCCCAAACTAAGCAGCGTTTGGGGGTAAATGCGTTTGGCTTGGATGTCACTACTATACCCTCGACTCAACACAAGCTTGGACCCTCTTTATTTTTCTTTCAATCTCTCACACTCCAGCGGCTTCTTAGGCCTGTTTATTTGCTCAGTGTCGTGGTTTGTTTTACTTGCCTTGAGGCAGATAGACTCCTATACGTGACCAGTGATTAGAGCTTGAATCACTCAGTTACATGCTGGTCCAACAATCGTGCCTATCAATCATGCCCTAATGACACAAATCCTTTGGCTAAATGTATTGGATGAATTTGTGTAGAATATTTTCTGTAATTCCCTAAAAAGAACTGTGTGTGGTGTGCATATGTATGTTACTGCATGCAGTAGTGTTTTATCTTAATTGCCTATTGTTGTGGGGATGACTGCTGGGGTGAGAAAGTAGAGTCATGTGTTTTCCACCATTCTGCAGGTCCCATGATCCTAGAACTCTCACTATGGGGCCAGATAATTTTTTCCCCTCTTAGATGTGGTTCTCCCCCCCCCCCCCCCCCCCCCCNAATGTATTGGATGAATTTGTCTAGAATATTTTCTGTAATTCCCTAAAAAAACCTGTGTGTGGTGTGCATATGTATGTTACTGCATGCAGTAGTGTTTTATCTTAATTGCCTATTGTTGTGGGGATGACTGCTGGGGTGAGAGTAGAGTCATGTGCTTTCCACCATTCTGCAGGTCAACTCTTACTATGGGGCCAGATTATTTTTTCCCCTCTTAGATGTGGTCACCCCCCCCTCCTCCTTTCACATTCTGGGAGACTGTATCACACTTTGTTTGGATAGTCCATCTACAGACTATCAGTAACATTTCAACTAACTGTCTAATAGCCCTAACCCTTATCCTAACCTTTATTCTAAACCTAACCCAACCCTATTCGTAACCGTAGCAAGCAGTTGCTTATCAACAGTATGATAGTATGACTATTTGTAGATCATCGATATGGGACATTCCAAATACAGTGTGACCCAATTATATACCTATTAGACTTAATGACTTTAGCATATATGCTGTCTCTGTCTCTGTCTCGCTTCCCTCCTCTCTGTTTTTTTCACTCAAACTCAACAACAAGATCTGTCCTAATTGGCTCCAGAGGGCTGAGGGGAGGGGGGGGACTGGGGCGAGTCAGAGGGGCCTGTACATGCCAGCGGAGGCGAGGGCCCTGATTGGAGCAGAGGCCCAGGCCCAGGCCTCGTTAGCCTCCCCCTTCCACACCCCTTCTCTACCTCCTACTCATTAGTCTGATGAACTCATTCTCTGATGGAGGGTGACATGGCTGGATGTGGTGTGCCAGGCTGGAACAGAACCCAACCGGGGGAGGGGGGTTCTGAGGCAAAGCCTGTGTGTGTTAGATGAGGGGTGAGGGAGGGAGGGAGGTGGTGGGGTTGGAGGATATAGGAGTTCTACATGAGGCAGAGCCCATGTAGATTAAGAGCCAGGGAAGGCTAGCGTCAAACTCATGGACTCAAGTGTCTGCTTGTGTTAGTCTTCGCTTTCATATTCATTTAGGTTTGGACAGTCGTAAACTCCAGGCTCGCGTCTCAGACCGCTGCTGTGGTTATCATACCTGATTTGATTCTGTGGTCAGTGAAGCGAAGGAAGAAGAGTTGGAAAATATGCTGCTGGGGATTCTTCAGATGTACAGGCTGTGACTAGGCTATACAGGGTCCTTGATCTTCTAGCTCAGCTCGTTGTTCATATGATTTAAGGTGTAGTAGTCCAACTACTGCTATTTCTGTTTGGTTGGGAATTGGGGAAGTCCATGGAAATACTCAGGGAGAATTGGTGTAATCTGTAATGCAGAATAATGTGCACCTGGCTGTTGAGAAGGTGGTGTAAACATTGTAGTTATTTCACATGGGGGGGAAAGGGGCTTGATTGATGTTCACAGAGGCCTTTGCACACAAACACTCCCTCTATATGAAACACATTCACATAGGAATACATAGCACACACACAAACATCCGCACACACAGAGAGAGAGTGTGTGTGTGTGTTCGTCAGAGTGTGTGAGGAGGGGGGATGTATATGCCCCCGAGTGTGTGTGTGTGTGTGTTTGCGCGTCGCAAAAGCAATTCCAATTCCGTACTGATAAGTCCAGAGGTTTCTTTTCTTTTTCACTACAAGCCCTATCGACTTCCCCAATATGGCTGCTCCCCCTCTATCCCCCTCTCCCTCTATCCCCCCGTCTCTGTTTTGATGTTGATTGATCACCTCTCTTCCTCCCGCTCATTAATTTCATCACTTTATCTCCACCTCTTCATAGGACCAAAAGGTAATAATAAATCCCTCCTCCGCGATCCTTTAACCGGAGCAGCCGCGCGGAAATACTTAATAACAGCCTACAAATTGAACTTCAATCACCTAATTTTCCTTCAAAGGCCACAGACGCAACACAAGGCATATTAAACCAAATGGGAAAAACGCTATTTTATTCTTCCCTCCTTAGATGAATTTCCTGATTGGCATTGTACAATGAAGTTTTATTATATTCTAATAAGCAACAGGGGTTTCTATCTACTATGTAACACAGTTTCCTTTTTTTTCTCAATGCCTGGAAGTCCTTATCAGCCCAAACACCCGCGCCTCGTCTCCCCAATAGAGATCGCTATTGAGAGACTCATTTATCTTGTAACACACACACACACACTTATCTTGTAACACTCACAGCACGACTACCCTGCTACTTTGTTCTCCTCTCATGTTAGATGGTATTTTCAATTACATTTGTGTCAGAAACCCAAACGCGTGGTGCTGTGCCCCCACTCCAAGTTTATTTGTCACATGACAGAGTACTACAGATGTAAGCTGCACAGTGAATATCAGACGTACGAAATAGAAAATCCAGAATAGGATCTGTAAAAAAAACACATCAGCAGCAAGCTTGAGGAGTTGGGGGTGAGGAGGGGTATGTTGGTGGGTAGTCATTTCTGGAGTGGAGAGGGTGTGATGGAGTAGGTCCATTGGCAGGGATCGGCTGAGAGATTTGTGTGTGTGTGTGTGTGTGTGTGTGTGTGAGATAACGGTGGGTAGCTAGGGGGGTTGGTAGAGGCACATCTCTCCCCCGGTCCCCCTTCATGTGTCCCTCTTCATTCCAGAGTCGTTTGGGTGTCTGACAGAGACAAACGATAGTGCTTCAGAAATGACCAGCAGCCCAGGCACAAACAGGTTGAATAACTCCCAGTGCAGCAGAGAGAGGGAGAGGGAGAGTGATTGTGTGAGAGAGTGAGAAAAAAAGCTTCACAATCGAGACTCTCAAAGCCTTTTGTTGTTCTGTTTGGCTGCATGCATCCTCTGTGGTGTCAGTCGCTTTGAAATTCAGCTTGGAGTCGGAGAGCTGAATTGATGAGAATTGCTGTACCGGAAACAGGGGACGAGAAAGCTATATTAAGCCATAATCAAATGCATAAGAGTGAAGATGGCTAGGGCTTTTATGTTTTTCGCAACCCTGTAGAGCTTTTGTCTTTGAGAAATACAAGATATATGTCAATATATATGTCAAGATATATGTCAATATTTTTCATTATCATTGGCTTTCTATCAAAACCATTATCTCGGTTTGTCAATACAAACGATTATCCTTCACAGTCCATTCTTTCTCTCCCTGCTTCATTGGTTCTTGGAATTGTGTGTTCCAAGTCTGACTTCTGCATTAATTCAATAAGAACTCCATCAGGTAGTCCAATCAGAAGAGGCCTCCATTAGGCGGCAGGCCAATCAACAGGGGCCATTTGTGGGCACATCTGGAGGAGGTTGAGGGGAGTTAGAGTGGTGGTGGTGTTTCACCTTCAAGGCCTTCAGGGACAGTGATGGAGACTGATGGAGGCCTGGAGGGCTGCAGCCACAAACACCTGCAGTCTGGAGCCATTAAGTATAGATGCAATCAGAGACTCTGAGACACTAGGAGGCATACAGTATATACCACCATGGTACTTTATTCCAGTATATGGCCCTTTCAAATCAAGTGTAGAATACAGTCACATCTATAATTCTCTGGAATATATTTTAGGTACCTTCTCCACCACAATCACCTTTGTTTACTTGTTTATTACTCTGTATTGGTCCAGTGTCTGACTCTATTCTTCTTTAGTGATTTAATTCTCATTTTTATCTTCTCTCTTTATCTGTTTTATACTGACCCCTCCTCTGTCTATCTATCACAGCCCTAGCATATGTAGCAATAACTTCAGCCCCGGACAATAACGGCCTCCCTGCTGCAATTTGTCCAGCAGCCGCATCGACCAAGTGGGTCATAGGCGGCACACCTTTCTCTCCCCTGGATAGTTTATCGTGCCACTGTGTCACCCTCTGAGCTTTTTCAACTGCAAGGGAAAAGATGTCTGTGGAGGAGAGGGAGGGAATGTTGACTCCCGCCCTGGAACTTTACAAGACAGGGTTTCTGAAAAGCATCAGTCTCAAATATTATATCTGGATACGTTTTTGGAGTGAAGATGCATCGGTCTGGTTCACAATATGATATGAGGCGACGAGCGGCGTCACTTCTAGACCTGTCATATCTATCTACACCCTGAGAGACTGGCCACAACATTATCAATTTAGCCCTCAGTGCCTCACAGACAAGTAATCCGAGGAGGAGAGGATCACTGGAAACACCCTGGGGTGAAGAAATGATCCCCTGGAGCAGACAGTAAAGGTTACTCACCCACCCACCCACCTGGAGCAGAGAGTAAAGGTTACTCACCCACCCACCTGGAGCAGAGAGTAAAGGTTACTCACCCACCCACCCACCCACCTGGAACAGAGAGTAAAGGTTACTCACCCACCCACC
>QNTS01000275.1:814385-831338 GCA_003317085.1 Hucho hucho
TGTTTACCACAACCTACAGTACCTCTACCTCACAATATAATGTTTACCACAACCTACAGCACCTCTACCTCACACTATGTTTACCACAACCTACAGCACCTCTACCTCACACTATAATGTTTACCACAACCTACAGTTCCTCTACCTCACAATATAATGTTTACCACAACCTACAGTACCTCTACCTCACAATATAATGTTTACCACAACCTACAGCACCTCTACCTCACAATATAATGTTTACCACAACCTACAGCACCTCTACCTCACACTATAATGTTTACCACAACCTACAGCACCTCTACCTCACACTATAATGTTTACCACAACCTACAGTTCCTCTACCTCACAATATGTTTACCACAACCTACAGTACCTCTACCTCACAATATAATGTTTACCACAACATCACATCCACACCAGTGTTGCAATAACATTTACCTAACATTCAGAGTTTTCTTTCGGTATATCGACTACCTAGGCTCCACCCCAACCTCTCTTCCACTATACATTAATGTCTCAAAAACGTTGGACCTATCATTCAGACAGCATTTTAGGTACCTATAAAGAAACGAGATTTCCCTAGCATTTGTTCTCTGGCCTAACCTTCTTATGGGTTAGCATTTGATCAAGACATAGTAGAAGATTGTGGACTACAGGAAAAGGAGGACCGAGCACGCCCCCATTCTCATCGACGGGGCTGTAGTGGAGCAGGTTGAGAGCTTCAAGATCCTTGGTGTCCACTTCACCAAAAACCAAGACGGTCATGAAGAGGACACGACAAAACCTATTCCCCCTCAGGAGACTGAAAAGGTTTGGCATGAGTCCTCAGATCTTCAAAAAGTTTTACAGCTGCACCATCGAGAGCATCCTGACTGGTTGCATCACTGCCTGGTATGGCAACTGCTCAGCCTCTGACCGCAAGGCACTACAGAGGGTAGTGCGTATGGCCCAGTACATCACTGGGGCCAAGCTTCCTGCCATCCAGGACCTCTATACCAGGTGGTGTCAGAGGAAGACTCCAGCCACCCTAGTCATAGACTGTTCTCTCTGCTACCGCATGGCAAGCGGTACCGGAGCGCCAAGACTTGGTCCAAGAGGCTTCTAAACAGCGTCTACAGCCAAGCCATAAGACTCCTGAACATCTAATTAAATGGCTACCCAGACTATTTACATCCCCCCCCCCCCCAATTTTTTACACTGCTGCTACTCTCTGTTATCTATGCATAGTCACTTTAATAAGCATTTCACTGTAAGGTCTACACCTGTTGCATGTGACAAATAAGATTTGATTTGATTTTAGCTGCCTTGTATAAAAGTCTGAGATGTTGCCCTAACGTTGGTTCAGTGTTTTGGAACTAATACACTGGGAGTTGTAAAGGGTGATTATGACTTTCTGCTGGCCTAATGACTATAATCTCACACTGTGACAGTGATTCATTCCATAATTTGCCTTTGTTTTAATTGGATTGGGGGTCATTTGTTTAAGTCCACCAGCATACATCATGCTCCGGGGTCCTGTGTGTGTGTGTGTGTGTTGCGGGGGGATCAGTGTGTGTATCTGCGTGCGAAGAAGAAATAACTCTACTCATTGGATATTTTTCTTTTTCATTTAGTGTGCCTAAATATCAAAACCTATTTCATGTTGGAACATTAGCATTTAGAGACTTTACTAAGGCCTTGGACTGAATCAGTTTTGTTATTGGAGTTGGAAATCTTGAAAGCACACCAATCCTCTGGTATGATTATGTTATGTTTTCATAATTCACAGTGGGTCTGAAAATGTTTTTCTTTGAAAGTGTTGTCAATGTCTTGGGGTCAAAATATCTTATTTGCCAGCATTTATGGACTGGCATACAGCCCGGCGTCTCACCAGACAGCCCGGCGTCTCACCAGACAGCCCGGCGTCTCACCAGACAGCCCGGCGTCTCACCAGACAGCCCGGCGTCTCACCAGACAGCCCGGCGTCTCACCAGACAGCCCGGCGTCTCACCAGACAGTGTGTGTTCTCCCTCCTCCAGGCGTATCTCCCAGGCCAGTCCCAAGCAGCTCTACAAGGCCTCCAACATGACCCAGCGCTGGCAGCGCAGAGAGATCTCCAACTTTGAGTACCTGATCTTCCTCAACACCATCTCTGGTAAGACCAGTGTTACCCCACTGTCACTGGACTGTCACCATAGGGAATGACAACACACCCAGCTATTATGAACATATGTGGTCAATAATGTAAAATATATAAACTCTGTTTGGCCAACATGGTTTCCTCCTCTTACTTCATTTTCTTCATTGTTAGCAAAAATATATTCCACATTTACGCTCTAATTGAAAAGGGAGTTTGGTGTCTAGACATTTAGATTACTAGACATGTTCAGTTCTACAAGTTTGATGATGATGTTGACTAATTTGAGACTGTTGTGACGGCCACCCTGTCTCCCTCCCTCCAGGCCGTACGTACAACGACCTGAATCAGTACCCTATCTTCCCCTGGGTCATCACGAACTACGACACCGAAGACCTGGACCTCACTCTGCCCAGCAACTACAGAGACCTGTCCAAGGTAACACTCCCACGCGCACTTAGGAAGAAAGAGAGGCGTCGCTGTAGACAGGTTCTCTGTGACTAGCTTAGTCAGCGCTGATAGAAAGTTCTATAAGGTAGTAGGCTGTGAGGGAGTATGTAGGGGAGTTGTGGCTGGGATGGTTAGCAGGCTGTGTGTTTTTTTGCATATCCCAACTCTCCCTGAGAGACCCGCAGGGAGTGGGGTCATGGCCAGGGTCGCCATTGTACAGCAACCCTGGAACAATTAGGGTTAAGTGCCTTGCTCAAGGGCACAGCGAAATATATATTTTTTAATGATCACCATGTTGGCTCCGGTATTCGAACCAGCAACCTTTCGGTTACTGGCCCAATGCTCCAACCACGAGAATGTAGGGGAGTTGTGGCTGGGATGGTTAGCAGGCTGTTTGTTAATCACTGCCCACTCCCCTGGCCTGATTAGTGGCTGTGTAATTGCGATTGATCATAGTTTAGTGAGACGCCTCTTTAATCACTGGGTGCTGATAGCCATCTCTGTACAACACATAGCAGAGAGGTAAGAACAGCTTCTCTCTTCAGATACCGAACTTCAACAAGCCTAAAAAAAACTACATGTGTGTGCTCGAATGGCCAGGAGAAAAAATAATGCAGAACGCTGTCGAACACCAAAACGCCACAAAAACATCACAAAATGTGGTCATAATATATACAGAAACGGTATCGACTAGGAAGCATACGTTAAGGGGTACTCTTGGATGGTATCACTGCTTACACACCTATAGAGGAAGTCATGTAATACCAAGACTCCATTTTGTATTTGACCTGGACAGAAGTCTAAAATTGAATTTCCTCTTTCATATGCAAGTCCATCATTTACTAATTGAAGTCAGTCTTAAGTCCCCTCCCGCCGCTCCCTCTGAAGTAAAGGAATGCTCTCTACAGATGAATAAGCTTAGAACAATGGAAGATGTCTTACTCTCCCCTCCTGATGCTTTTAAAACACACACACACACTTTTAAAAGGCCCATCTCCAAAGCCTGCCAGTCGCAGCAGCCCCAGAACGGCCATTAATTATGTGTAATGGCGCCCAATGGTGGGAGGACAGAGGATTACTTTGAGAGTGAGATGATGGAGAGCCCGTGTCTGGATTAAGCCAAAATGGCCTAAATAAATCAGCCGGGCCACAGAAAACAACAGGCATGTGCTGTAATGGACAGGCAGAGTATACCTGGGAAGTAATGCACTCTAGAGCCACACAGAGATGGCCATTCACTTCTAATGGTGCGTCTGGCCCAAGTCTGCCCTGGCTGGCAAAGGATTCTGAGGTAGAGGTGGAATGCAGAAGCGTCCATCTTGCTATGACTGAGGATGGATTCAGCTGGAGTGAATGCATGCTCTCTTGAAAAGACTTCTCTGGCCTTTTTGCGAACTGTCATTGCCTTAACTGCTTCTCGACTTCCATACACGCCCACACACTCACCCTGTCATACACATCAACACCGTCCTCCAAGCAGTCCTCCTTTGACCAGTCCTCCCATCACCGTTTCTCTCTCTCTACCTCCCTTGTGTAGTGTTTCCCACCATGCAGCTGTGTACCCGTCCCCCCCTCGCTCTGTTTATTTGTGCTTCATTTTGCCCACTAGGCTGACACATGACAGCCATAGCTGCCTCTCTCCCCTCCTCCCTCCCCCCTCATCCCCCTCTTCCTCCAGAGTTTGGACGGCTCAGCCTCTGTGCTCAGTCGAGCTTCAACGCCCCAGGGAGAAACTGAGCAGCAGCGAGAGTAAGGGTGGGAGTGAGATAGAACAAGGGGAGAGAGAGGGAGAACGACAGAACAAGGGGAGAGAGAGGGAGAACGACAGAACAAGGGGAAGGAGGAGAGGAGTGTGGGCAGATTTTTTGTTTCACCCCCTCTCTCTGTCTCTCTCTATCCCTCTCTACTCTCTCTATCCCTCTCTACTCTCTCTGCCTCCCTCATCCCCCCATTCTCATTGAAGAGGAAGTAAAGGAAGGAGAGAACAATCTTTATTACACCAGTTTTATTCATGCTGTTGACATGGTGTGATATCAGTGTATGACCAGCGGAGCGTGGCAGACTGCATCGTCTGGGAAAGGACAGCCGCTCCGACGCTCAATACTCCTCCTCTATTGGCTGCTCGTTTAGTTTGGTTCATCACAATCCCCCCTCCCTTCTGATATCTCTCCTTCTCGCTCTCGTCTTTTTCTCGTGGTTGGAGCATTGGGCCAGTAACCGAAAGGTTGCTGGTTCGAATACCGGAGCCAACATGGTGATTATTAAAAAATATATATTTCGCTGTGCCCTTGAGCAAGGCACTTAACCCTAATTGTTCCAGGGTTGCTGTACAATGGCGACCCTGGCCATGACCCCACTCCCTGCGGGTCTCTCAGGGAGAGTTGGGATATGCAAAAAAACACATTTCCATTACACCCTTGTGTGTAACAGGACAAATATACGCACCCCCAAAATTATGATTATTTCCGGCTACCCTCCATCCTTCCCTCCCCCTCTCATGTCGTGCTCTGCTTTGATAGAAACAGGTCATGTGAGAGCCCTGTGACATTGAGAGGCTGAAATTGCCACGAACGCCCGCGCTTCACACACTGTCGTGCGTGCGTGTGCGTGCGCGCGCGAGTGCATGTCCTCACAAATGTATGTTCCTTCTGTCAGAACGATTCCGTTCATACCCCGGGGCTCTTTCTCATCTTAAACTCTAACCTCGACCTGACATGAAACGCCAGCCCTGAGATAACATTGTAGTCACCACGATAAGGACACTGTCTTAAACTAGACAACCTTAGTCCCTATCTAGTGCACTACTTTTGGACGCCCCTTAGTAGTAGTAGTGCACTATGTTATGAATAGGGTGACGTTTGGGACGCACCCCTGCTCTAACATTGAGGCCTTTTTAAACAGGCAATTTGGAAGGACTCCTGCAACGGGATTCTTGAACGAGGTGTTGACCTGGACAGGTTTGGGGTCCTGTATTTGCAATGTAGCAAAAATACCTCAGCTTTATATTGAACGGTTCCAGGGCCCTCGTACGTTGGCACCGCGCGGGGGCTAATGGGGTATTGATTTCAAGATGCGTCCCATATGTTTTCTGACACCCCTCAAACACCACGTCATTCTCACTGTTTAAATAGGACATTATATATAAACAGTCCTCTCAAAACCACGGTTTGATTTATGTCTCAGGGCTCTCTGGCAAAGCTCAGACTGAACCTTCCTAAATGAGCAATTTTTTTTGTCAAAGAATCCTTAAATGTGAAAACATTATAGTTTGTTTTATCACTGCTGACCCTTATAATTTGGAGAGATGTAATGTTGTAATGGTTAACTATATGCTACTGTCTGGTTTCTGCTCATCCTTGATATCATTTTGTACCTTTGATGTCTTTGACATTTGATTTCAGATCAGAGAGAGTTGCTGTAGGGAAAGATTGTTTGTATTACCCGGTTGACGTTAGATTTGATTTCTCGTTAACTGTTGAATAATTGTATTTGTGTCTGTGATCAGAGTCCTTTGATAACATAAATCTCTATTTGATCTGCAAACAGTATATCAGCACAACAATGTGTTACTGTATGATGCATTTCCTGTGGTTCCAATATGTTAGAGGATTTAGCGTCACATAAAAGATCACCGACACCCTCTTGTATAGTTTTTATTTTATTTAACCTTTATTGAACTAGGCAAGTCAGTTAAGAACAAATTCTTATTTACAATGACAACCTACCCCGCCCAAACCCTTACCCGGCTGGGCTAATTTGTGCGCCGCCCTATGGATCTCCCAATCACAGCCTGGAATCGAACCAGGGTCTGTAGTGACGCCTCTAGCATAGTTGAGTGGCTATTGGTAGCAGTTGGCTAGCATAGTACTTTATAAGTGTAAGCTAATTCTATGGTGTAATAATGATGCTACAATAACCATTTCCCAACACCTTCCTAATCTACATTCTTGATGAACAACAGATAAAACCCTTATCCAAGATTAAAGTCTCCCATATTCTCCTCTTTGAAGCAGTAACACCATCAAACTCCATCCATGGCTTATTCTAATCTCATTCCCATTCAAAGTCTAATTAAAAACAACGATAGCAGCTCATTTATCCGACCGCTCGTCAAAGCGCTATTCGCAGGCACCGCCTGAACATATTAGCCCAATCGGCAGCGTTCACTCGATCAGAGCACTCCTCACCGGGGACGGCCCTGATGTACGACGCTGTCACCACCGCTCTATTGTACCGCCGCCCTCCTCGCCGCGCAACGCTCTCCACCCGGCGGTAATTTACAGCAGTAAACAATGTAGCGTGTNGCAGTGCACTCAGTCTCTTTTTATTTTATATTCCTCTTCCAGCCTTTTCTTTTTTTAATGAGCTCTACGTTATTACGGCAATAAATCAGTCCAATCGTTGTACTGTATAATTCAGTGTGTGTACTCCCACCCCCAGTAGCCCTGGGTAAGCCAACAGTGTGTCACTGTCAGCAGAGCCCAGCACAGTGTGTCGGCATGAGGCGGTGTGTGTGTTGGCGTGTGTGGTGGATTGTGTGTGTGTGTGTGTGTTTCTGTTCTTTTCCGGTTGTTCGAGTATAAGGAAGGTAATTGGGTACGGTCTTGAATGGGTGCACCCTTGGATACAGTCAGACACACACACCATTACACCCACCCAACACAGTAACAGCAGCATCAGATCAATAGCCTCTCCCCAGCCTGGACGAGGCCTCCCATGACAGCACTATGATCTGAGAGAGAGCCTATCGATCCACCAGCCAGTGCTTCATCTTCAAAAGGCCATCATTCCATTACCATTGATCAGAGAGGAGGTGTGTTTGGAGCGAGGGATGAGAAGGTGTGTTTGGAGTGAGGGTTGAAGAAGAGGAGGGCTAATAAAAGTAATAAAAATTGAACGGGTAAAAAAGTGATTTCTATAAATGAGCATTTAAATAAGAAGCCAGGCTCAGGCAGGTATTGGTTTCTCTGAGATCAATGGAAAATTAATGCAACGGATCAATTTTTTAGACCCACAATGGCGGCTGCATCTCCTGGCTAGTATATTAGCTACAGATTCATAAAAATGGAAAAAGGAACCTCCCGGCCCTTGCTATTGATGTTCCTAGGCCTCCTTTCATCGCAACACATTGGTTCTCTCTGACAGACTAGCCGCAGGGGGTTGTGTTTCAGGGCTATGAAGTGAAATGCACTCTGTTGGAATGGATTGATCCTCAAAACAAAACAGCATCTAATATTCATCCGACGAACGCATAAAGGTTACCAACATAATTTGAATATATATGCCCTGTGTTTGAAGCAATGTCTGCGCCCTCTGAAAGCTAAAAGAGTTCAATATCCTGTCTTATATAATGTTTATTCTTTTTGTACTGCCACTCTTTCTCTCTCTTTATATTTTATTTCCATCTCTATCCATTTTTTTGTCTATCAGTCTCTGTTGTAATAACGTAGTAATAACATTTTACTTTTCTTTCTCCTCACAGCCCATTGGTGCCCTGAACCCCAAGAGGGCGGCGTTCTTCAACGACCGCTATGAATCCTGGGAGGACGATCAGGTGCCCAAGTTCCACTACGGAACCCACTACTCCACCTCCTCCTTCACCCAGATGTGGCTGCTGCGCATCGTAAGTTAACTACCCCCAACTATATCCACGCCACCTACTCCCAGGTAGCCTAGCGGTTAGAGCGTCTGGGCCAGTAACCGAAATGTCACTGGTTCGAATACCTGAGCCGCCGAGATGAAAAATCTGTCGACGTGTCCTTGAACAAGGCACTTTACCCAAATATTCTCCAGGATTGCCATACTTCTATGGCTGACCCTGTAAAACAACACATTTCACTGCACCTATCCGGTGAAAATTTCTCGCTTGTAAAGATAACTTGTCTTTTTGACACATTAACATTGCGAAATACTTATTTTGACCTCAATGGTTCAACTTGGTAAATTTTAAGGTTAAATGAAAATACTAAATCCCACCACGAAAAATGTGTAAAGGATAAGATTTAGGCCTTAATTATTGTCACTGCTTTATGAAAAACGGATTACATTTAGAAATGAATACATTATAGTTGCCACCTACCCGTCGTGGTGTAATATTTACTACCTATTCATCATTAGACTTGTAGCACGCCCCATTGCAGCTAATTGTTGTTTTATAATTGGACATGGATACATAAAGAGTCAGATTGATTTATGCCACAGTGAAATACAGGCTCCATCTACACGCTAACGTATGCACAGCGTATTGTCCCTGGCTGGCCTTGATTATTTCTATGTTGTGCTGCTCGTAAAACAGAGAAGCAGCACGCCGAAGCAAAATTCATAACGTGTTTCTTTCTGTGTGTCTGCTTTGCAACATAAGAGGAACTCTGTTTTTTATTTTAATTAAGTCTTCAATTTAACTATGTTTAATGAGGGGCTATTATTCTGTAATATATTTTTTACGTCTGCTTCTAAACTACTCAATCTAAAGATTTCATGAAGGTATCTTTCTCCCATGTGCTGCTTTTGATAGTGTTTTGTTATATTGATCACTGTATGTAACCCTCATATAGCCAATATCAGATAACATCACTCTTTCTGTACCAACCACAGGGGACCATTCTGCCATACAGGGAGGGATTCTAACCTTCTTCCAGGGCCCTTGAATTGTCCTGTAATTGTCCCAGTAGCTCCCTATGGAAACAACCATTGATCCCATCACATCATTAGCTGGCTTATTTCTGGTTTATTTTAAATCCACTTTACCCAAATGCCCTTTAATTCAAGTGTCAATGTATGGATGGGATGGGATAGGATGCCTAAATAAACACTAGGACAGACCTTAAAAGTCCCGGGCCTGTATTCAAAATCATCTCAGAGTAAGAGTGCTGATCTAGAATCAGCCCCCCCCCCCCCCTGTCCATATAATGGTATTCATTATGGAACTGATCCTAGATCAGTACCTTCTACTCTGAGTTCATTTTGGACTCTGTCCTAATTGTCCGTGTAGTTTCCTGCGTAGTTGTAGTAGTGTTAGCCTGGCTAATTGTGTCCGTCTCACTTGGGGGCTATTGTTTCAGAGGGACGGTCTGTTGATCGACACAAGCGAGATTAAGCGGGATTAGATACGCACTGATAACACACCTCTATAGGCTTTACAGCCACACTGTGACGCTTGCCGTTCACTTAGTTCATTTCAGTGGTTTGTGACAAGAAAGTGTCAAGAAGTCAGACAATCTGTCGCCGTTGCATTAAGGGTATTATTAGCTGTAAGATATGACCTAAAAAAGCAATTTACGGAAATGTAAAGCCAGATTTGAGTGTTGTTGCAAACAAGTGTTTTTTAGCCAATAGAAAATACTGTTATTTTTGGAAATATACACAATGAACTTCAGTACATACTCTGAGTGTACAAAACATTAAGGACACCTGCTCTTTCCATGACTCAGACTGAACAGGTGAATCCAGGTGAAAGCTATGATCCCTTATTGATGTCACTTGTTAAATCCACTTCAACCAGTGTAGATGAAGGGGAGGAGACCGGTTAAAGAAGGATTTTTAAGCCTTGAACAACTGAGACATGGATCGTGTATGTGTGCCATTCAGAGGGTGAATGGAAAGACAAAATAGTGCCTTTTAACAGGGTATGGTAGTAGATGCCAGGCGCACCGGTTTGTGTCAAGAACTGCAACGCTGCTGGGTTTTTCACACATTAGTTTCCTGTGTGTTTCAAGAATGTTCCACCTCCCAAAGGACATCTTGACAACTGTGGGAAGCATTTTAGTCAACATGGGCCAGCATCCCTGTGGAGCACTTTTGCCACCCTGTAGACTCCATTCCCCAACTGATTAAGGCTGTTCTGAGGGGGTATACTCAGTGTACACATGCAGACTAATTTTACTATAGGATAAACATGCTTAATCATGAGGATGTGGGGTCAACTGTATTTTCTAATTCTCCTTTTTTTTTAAATGTGCATCAGTGTCACAGCACACTATTAGCAGGATATGTGGATAACTGATCATTCTCTCATTCTTCTCTTCTCTCGTTCTCTCCTCTCATTCTTCTTCTCTTGTTCTTCTTTTGTTCTCTTCTCTCATTCTTCTCTTCTCTCGTTCTTCTCTCGTTCTTCTTCTGTCGTTCTCTTCTTTCGTTCTTCTTCTCTCATTTTCCAGGAACCCTTCACCACCATGTTCCTCAACTTCCAGGGAGGGAAGTTTGACCACGCTGACCGCACCTTCTCCTCCGTGTCCCGAGCCTGGAGGAACTGCCAGAGAGACACGTCCGACGTCAAGGTTGCGACACACACACACTGCCGCCACCTCCTCACAGTGGAGCTAGCTGGTGAAAGACAGACCGTGTACCAGAGTAGCGTCTAGAGAGGGCTTCTGTAGTCTGCACACTCCTCTGGACGTTCACACACAAGTTCACACACACAGAGACCCTCAACACCTGCAGACCCTTCAGCAGCTCGCCAGTGTGAGGAGAGGCCACCACTGTCCAGACCCCAGGAGCCAGGGAACATTCTAGGATAGGAGGAGACTGGTTACCTTTTAGTTGTGATAGAAGTGTTTTGATAAAATTATGTTTTTCTTTGTGGAAATAAACCCACTTTAGTTTGTTTGTGATTGATGGATATCTATTGATTTAGATAGTGATATCAGATTTAGCATATAATAAATAAGAATATGTTCTTTATATGCTCTTCAAAGCTAGGGGGTCAAATGTCAACATTATCTTCCAAACGTATTCCAAACAAACATTCAACGTTCAAATTACACCCTTTTCATTGAATTAGCCTAAAGCCTTCTCAAAGGCCCCTCTTCTCTCTCTCTCTCTCTCATCACCGGAGAGAGAAAGTGGCTAGTCAAATGAGCAAACAAACACACTGGTCTAAAAACAACAAGCCCACTTCCTCACATCGAAAACCTCTCCACTCCACAAAACCTGACCTCAAACTGAAGGTCGGCCATTTTGCGAGGCCTCTGGCTTCCATGGGGTCGACCCGGGGAGGCCTGGTGTAAATTTGTCCAGTCTGAGGTGGCGGCATGGGGGCCGGGGGTCTCCATCAACCCCTCACCCCCCCTGGCCCCTCTTAACAAGGTGGGGGAAATACAGGGGGCTTCCCCGCTACATTCTCTGCCCCGGTCCCTCCTTTATGTGCAGTGGCCCCTGCTCTACTGTGGTCAGAGGCCAGCCTCTGTGATCCCCAATCCTGTCCTGTCATGGGTCACTGCAGGGGCCACAGGCCCCCCTCCCCGTTCACCCCCCCCAGTACACTTCAACAGTGCACACACACTGACACACACACAACGATGCCTTTGGGCTAAGGCAAAAGGTCAGGAGGGGTCAGGGGATTGTGGCCGGAGGTCATCACGGGCTCTCCTACGCTACAGACACACTGGACTGGCGTCTTTAACCTGTTATCACCACTCTATGCACTGGGACACAAAACACACTAAGACTTTTACCCCCTTTAGAAGGAATAGAAGGTTCTTAGAGTTTCTTACAATAGTCCTGAAGCTAAAGCTAAATGGTATACTCCGCATGCTAAATTGATACATCTCATTTGTAACTCTTCTTTGTTAACAAGGTGAATGAGATCATCCATGTGAGGAAAGTCGCCAGAATGTTATTTTGACTGAGCTAAACTAAACTCAACATGGAAGCCGTGTTATTGAGTGCAGGGTTGTGCCTGGACCTGTGTGTTTTGATGTAGAGTGGAGCTCTTGTGGTTGATCCACTGTGACAGGTCTAGACTGAGACCAAACTAGATTCTCTCTCTCTCTCTCCCTGGGCTTTCGCAGTCAAGTGTTACTGGTAATGCGAGCCATATGTTTTATCATTGGAGGCGAAGCGCAATCAACCGTCAGCTCCTTCCAACTCCCCCAGCCACCACTCCACCCGACCCAGGCCAAAAGAGCAGGCCAAATCTACATTTGAAACAAGATGGCTACCTGTACTCATAAATGATTGAGGAGCGTGGGTCACTTGTTAAAGAGGAGGGTTGGGGCCTGAGAGACGCAAACTGTAGCAGAGGATTGGTCTGACCCGCCATAGACCCAAAGCCTAGTGGAGAGGGGGCCAAATGTTCTGATCCGCCATAGACCCAAAGCCTATTAGAGAGGGGGCCAAATGTTCTGACCCGCCATAGACCCAAAGCCTAGTGGAGAGGGGGCCCAATGTTCTGACCCGCCATAGACCCAAAGCCCAGTCGAGATGGGGCCAAATGTTCTGACCCGCCATAGACCCAAAGCCCAGTCGAGATGGGGCCCAATGTTCTGACCCGCCATAGACCCAAAGCCTAGTGGAGAGGGGGACAAATGAGCCAAAGGTTCAATTCAAGGTTGACTGAAGTGGCGAAGGAGGGGGGAGGAGGCTGGGGGGTAGAAGGATTAGTTTGAATCTTTGATCAGTAGTCTCTGAAGATTTCATGGTAGTATGACATGGATTGGTTGTGATGACTGAACATGTGCTTGGTTCTTTCTCTCCTGACTGAGCTCCCCTCAGGTCCATCTGTAGGTTTGGATATGTGGTTATGGACTGACACTTGGTATCTCCCCGGCTAGCTACCGCCCCATGTCTCGGGTTACCACACACACAACACATCTAGAGGAAGTAAACTCACTGGCTTCCTGTCTAATCATGTATTTGTCTCCATCCTGTTGGATGCAGTGAGGACTGTTCTAAGGTCTGAGCTTGATTGATAGACAGTCTTCCAGGGATTCTGTGTGTGTGTGTGTTGTGTGTGTGTTGTGCGTACATGTGCATGCATGCGTGCAGCCCTTGCAGAACATCCGATCACATGTGCTGACCAGTTCCCAGCTCCTACCTGTAGCCTCTTTGCCAGTATGTATTTGCATGTCAGGTTGTCATTCACAGCCATGTCACAGGGAGACAAGGACATGACAGATGGGTGTTGACTCTGGTCTGGTCATCCCTGATGTCAGAATGTCACCCTGTCTCTATCTCTCTGTCCATCAGGACAGTGACCAGTCAGCAGGCCCAGTCACACTGTGTTCTGTCAGAGTTCAGGTTCTTGTTCATTAAGTCCTACCGTAGCAAAACCTAGGCACTCTGTTTTGTGCCAACTAAACACGACCCAGGAGACGGTTCACTGGTTCAGCTCTAGTCAGACAGAACTGGGTTGTGTTCATTAGGGTTAGGGTTACACACTGTAGCAAAACGATTTGCAACTGAAAATTATTGGACAAGTTCCGTTTCGGACAAGTAGTACCTCCCCGTGCCACTCTGTTTTCTTACGTTTTGTGCCAACTGAACACGACCCAGGACACATTACAAGACAACAGCTCCTTAACGCTTCATTAGCAGGTTATTTTATTAGGAGTTACTCATTAGCTATCGGTTTATAGTGGAATAAAATGAAGAGTTATACTTGTATTGTGGCTTGTCTTCATAATTGTGGTGCTCTGTTTGTGTCTGTCATATACTAGCTGTGGATGTATCATGTTGAAATACGAGTGTTCGGTCCATGCGGAAATCCATTGTTCATTTCCCTGCTGTGGAATATGGCCATAGTTCATATTTGACACTTGTTATGTTGATGGGTAAGTTCAGTATATCACAAGGGGTAGATGTACCCTGATTAAACACGCGATTTACATTTGGTGTCGTGCTATTGTTTGTGGTACATATCAGGAGCCGCCAGGAATTGGGTTAGTTCAACACATGCTTACATTGACCAGTCTTGCCAGTTAGTTCCCCTTGCCCACACACACTCCTAATGACATTAGTGCTTTATTTATGTTTACAGGATGGCAAAGCTTTGTCACGCTATGTTTTGGTTTGCCCCATAATCTAAACGTTTGTCTTTTTGTATATGAAGGCATTTCATACACATTGAGGCTGAGCTATGGTTTATTAGAAATGAGGCATGGTTTAAAGTTTATATCCTCAAGGTCTTAACATTTGAGCTCTTCAGTTTACACAAACGTTGATGTTTTTTGGGCCCATCATGAAATATCATAATTCTATAACGAAGTGTTAAACTGTGCACTGACTCACAAACACATTCTGGTGAGTTCTGTGACCTGTCGTTCCTTCTCATCCTTTAGAAAATCCTTTGAGAAGCATAGAAAATAGAATATTATATATTCTGTTTGGCACTCTACGATTACAGACAACCCCCCTTTCAAAAAGTGTGGAAACTCCAGCGCGCGCACACACACACACACACACACACACACACACGCTAGGTTTTGATGCCTTTTATCGGCCTGCCTTCCTGCAGCGTGGTAGCAGGCAGGCAGCAGATGAGCAGTCTGAAATGTAATTTCCATGAGTAATGGCACAGCTCAAGTGTTGCGACTAGCGTCTGACTAGCTGTCTGAGGGACGACAGTGGCAGTCCCAGATTAAAGGACCTTCCACTCTCACACACTCATATATCCACTTGCGTTCTAAATGTACTTTACACAGTGGCTTCTTTCTTTATCTTTCTTTCTGTTAATGAACTATCTCTCTAAACTGTAGCTTCACACTCTGAAGGTCACAGTCTCCTGTTCTTTATACCTGGCTGTCATGATGTGGGTACTCGGTAGGCACACATTCTAATGTAGTGTCACACACACTGGGACTGGAGGCTTTATCTCAGAGCATCTTGTCAGTGTTATTCGAATGAGAAAATGGCTAACTGTGATAGTGTTCTCCCTAACTAACTAAAAGGGTTGATTTATTGACTACAAATGTGAGACAAAATTATTCTAGA
Source organism: Hucho hucho (assembly GCA_003317085.1). Lineage (NCBI taxonomy): Eukaryota > Metazoa > Chordata > Actinopteri > Salmoniformes > Salmonidae > Hucho > Hucho hucho. The sequence goes on from QNTS01000275.1 coordinate 829,663, forward strand.
ATGTACTGTTTCCACTATCAGTTCATGAACATGAAAGGACGGTTCAGGTAGGCTCTGCAGTGTTAATGTCCCTCTTCTTCTGTCTGTCTGTCCAGGAGTTGATCCCAGAGTTCTACTACCTCCCTGAGATGTTTGTAAACGCCAACAACTACAGCCTGGGAGTGATGGAGGATGGGACGGTTGTGTCTGACGTGGAGCTGCCGCCGTGGGCCAAGACCCCCGAGGAGTTTGTACGCATCAACAGACTGGTACGTCACACGCACACACATATATGCAGTTACACGCGCGTGCGCGCGCACACACACACACACACACACACACACAGAGCAGTGCTCTTCCTCACATGTCATCAAATCACTCCTCTGAAGCCCCATCAGATCCCTACCCCTCCTCCACGCTAGGCTAGCTTAGCAGGAAATGCTAATGACAAGAGACAGTGTTATTTCCTGTCCAGCTCCGGTCCCTTCCTGTTACCTGAGCCTCCCGCTCCTCTGACATGACTCTACTTTGCCAGCAGAGTTATCAAAGACAATCTCACATGGCCAAGGGGTTATCGAGGAGGATGATGTAGTGTCCTGTTTCTGATCTCTCCCCAAGCACACCAGACCTGTGTATATTTAGTTGTTGTCAGAATTACTGTGGTAGTTGTATAGCACCACAGTGACTGCAGTGTCCTCTTACACCAGAGAAGCAGCAGAGATTGTGCTCAACATTAGATTCCTCCTCTCTCCCATTTCAGGAGTTCCAGAAGGTGAAAAAGCTCCATATTTTTCTGCTGTCAAACTGTTTGTCACCTCTGTTTAAGCCACTGCGTTGAGAACACAGCGCTGAAGACTGTGAAATAATGTCTCAAATAATGGCTTCCTCCCCTCTCTCTCCTTTCCAAAACAAGGATTCACATAAACCACTGCTGACTGTAGAGCTGCTCTCCCAGAGACATACTGCAGAGCTAATAACCATGGAGCTATGTCCAGCCCTGCCACATTGTTTGATGATGCCACTCCTGGCGTGTCTTTTAGGACCTAGATACTTCCCACCTCTCTCCAGTCTCTGCCCAGTGGTAGTAATGAGTGCTGATGAGGCAGCAGGGAAGGCTGTGGTGATCAGGCTGTGCTCTGTGACCTGTGTGGTGGTGTTAATCAGGACGCTGATGGGACCCAGCCCACGTCATTAATCACACAACCTAAGGTGTGACAACGCCACAGAGATGATGGGGGGGGGGGTCGGTAAGCACTCAGACACGCATACACACATTGCTATTGTCGATGTACTCACACACATGCACATAGACTCATTGCCACACAATCACAGATGGACATAGGTCTGTCCATCTGTGATTGTGTGGCAATGGGTCTATGTGCATGACACACACACACACATAAGCATGTACACACACACACATTTCCTTCCAGCTGGGTGTGTTATCCCCAGTCAGATGGCTTGGCTGTGTGGTGGTTGGACAGTTGGACATAGTTCTGCTACGTGAGTGTGTGTTCTGCTGTCTGACTGCCTAGTGGACAGATGATCTATAGAACAGGCTGTTACTGCAGATGTTACAGTAGGTAGTTGGACCACTGGAGCCTACAGCTAATTAGTAGCCAAGGCAGCATTTGGCAGGCTGACTGTTTGACTGCCGTTAACTCTCAGCGCTGTAAGGTGCACTGCTCTGTGACACT
>QNTS01000275.1:844679-857115 GCA_003317085.1 Hucho hucho
TGATGTGTGTTAGCTCGTTAGCCTTATTCTAGGTGAATGGTGATGTGTGTGTTAGCTCGTTAGCCTTATTCTAGGTGAATGGTGATGTGTGTGTGTGTGTGTGTGTGTGTGTTAGCTCGTTAGCCTTATTCCAGGTGAATGATGCTCGTCTTGGAAATGGAGCTATAGGTCTGATGGTGAACCGTTTTAATCATCACACGTTCTTCCTGGTTAGTTTGACCCTCAGTCTGGAGCTGTGATTGGGTGGGTGTGTTTGGGGCAGTGTTTGACAACCTTATTTGTTTGTGAAACTGAAACACAGTTGGGTAGTCCCATGTAGTCTTGCGTTAATCTTCGTCAGACCCACTTCTGTGGATTTCGGCGTCTTTTAGAGGGCACTAGTCGTTTTTCATATGGAAGTTGGGAACTGATGAAGTAGGCTGTCACGCAAAATTGGTGTGTCCCAGAGTTGACGTCTGTGTGGGCCATGTCAAAGCTTTATTGCATTGGTTAATTGAATCAGAACCATAGCACTTTCCCACTGTCTGCTCTTTACCATGAATCATACATACCACTTTAGACTCGACCCACAGTCTACAGTACAGTATATCCCAGGCCTCCCTCCAAATCCCTCCAAATACTCTGTGACATGTTTGTTTTGGGGAGATTTTACACAATCACAGCTCACTCTGCTTCTCGTCAGCAGGATATTCACCCTGCTGTCTCGTCTCGGGTTCCACTTAGACCAGCGAGACGTGTGTGTCAGGTTCCACTCAGCGCAGCGTTACAGTGTGTGTGTGTCTGGCTGATGACCTGTACCCAGAAGTCTCAGGGTTGTAAGCTGCGTGATTGGGGAGTGAGGGAGAGACAGAGGAAAAAGGTGTGTGTGCGTGTGCACGGGGGCGCGTGCTTTTATGTGTGGGAGTTTTCCCGATGAGGGGCCACAGAGGCAGAGCTCAGAGCCTGAGCCCCCAGGACGGGAGAGGGGAAATGGGGCATGACGTAAGGAATGAGATCCGAGGAGGAGGCAGCAGCCGTGGAAGCTAACATTCCATTTCCTTTATTCACATACCTACTGCAAACTGACGTCGGGCTCCTCGGCTACGGCGAGCTAATAGGTCCTTTAATCAGACACTTGTCAAACGCAGCAAAACGAAACCCCAGATGAAAGGAGTGGAGGAGAAAGACTGGGAGGGAGGGGAGATGGAGATGGAGAGAGAGGGAGGGAGAGAGAGTTATTATTATTTTGGAACTTTTGAGGTTGGTGGTGGAAATATTATATGAGTATCATGGGGATTTCTGTAAGTTGTGGGCTGATTGTTTGATCTGATAGTGTTACTTAGCTGGGATCTGGAAGGGGGGGTTCTTAGCTGGGATCTGAGCTGTTGAATATTCTGTCTATATACAGTGTGGGTATCTGATTTGACTCTGCCAATTGTGTTGTGAGTAGATAGTTTCTGAGGAGTGTAGGAGTGCATAAGCTTGATCAATGTCCGCCCTAATCTAGTTGTAATCAATAGGGTTGTCACTCATTCTGCCTGTGCTGGACATGTGTGTTCGATCAATCACATGCAAATGGGTGGATTGATTTGTTAAGTGACATTTTAACATTCTACAGACACGTTTCCTTAAGTCCTTAAAAAGGTTCAGAAGGTTTTTTAGGGCCTGGTAAGGAAGAGGAAAGCATTCAGTGGCTCCCCATCAAGAGCAGTGAAATCCACCCCTATAAAGTTCAATGTACAGGTAACTGCCAAGATAAAGGAAACACCAACATAAAGTGTCTTAATAGGGTATTGGGCCACCACGAGCCAGAACAGCTTCAATGCACCTTGGCATAGATTCTACAAGTGTCTGGAATTCTATAGGAGGGATGCGACACCATTCTTCCACAAGAATTTCCATAATTCTGTGTTTTGTTGAAGGTGGTGGAAAACACTTTTTTTTGGCACCGCTCCAGAATCTCACGTGTTCATTTGGGTTGAGTTCTGGTGACTGAGACACACATATGTTTGTTTTACTGTCCGTGTGGGGACCAAACACTTGATTACCATTCAAATTAATATTTTCCCTAAACCTAACCCTTAATCTAACACTAACCTTAACCCCTAACTCTAATCTTAACTCATAGCCCCAATTGTAACCTTAACCTTAAATCTAACCACTAAGCCTAAAATAGCCTTTCCCTTGTGGGGGTGATGACGAAATATTCAACATTTCCTTGTTTTCTGATCCTCGGGGGCTCCCAAGTGGCACAGCGGTCTAAGGCACTGCATCTCAGTGCTAGAGGCGTCACTACAGACCCTGGTTCGATTTCAGGCTGTATCACAACTGGCCATGATTGGGAGTCCCATAGGGCGGCTCACAATTGGCCCAGCGCCGTCCGGGTTAGGGTTTTGCCGGTGTAGGCAGAACTTGCATAGTTTAAACTCGCTATGCTCCTTTGAGACCCCTCGTTCAAAGTCACTGAGATCTCTTCTTCCAGCCATGGTAGCCAAAATAATGGGCCACTGGGCATTTTTATACATGATGGGATGTTAATTGCTTAATTAACTCAGAAACCACCGACACATGTGTAGAAGCACCTGCTTTCATTATACTTTGTATCCCTCATTTACTCAAGTGTTTCCATTATTTTGGCAGTTACTTGTATGTCACTGGTTGGTGGTTGGTGGTTAGTCCCACTCTCCTAGTTTTACCACTATTAGCCTATTCTGGACTGGAGGTAGGAAGAAATGTGTCTGTCGCTAATAGGAAAGATGATAGAGCCTCTACATTGTTACTTTGCTATCTGTTACAGATCTTTGGTAAACATTACGTTTTTATCATTAAATACTTTTTCAAAATGATTAAATACATTTGGGAGAGTTAAGGGTCGAACGGCGGCTGAACCTAGTCTCTCCCTCCGGACTTCTGTCAACGGGAAGGCTGCAGTCATATCCCAGAGCTCCCAGAATTCCATGGGGCAGGCAGCTGTGAGCGGCTCACACACGGCCCAGCTCAGCAGCACAGGAAGTCTGGCAGCTATTGGCTGACCCGACCCGGACCATAACACAGTCGCAACCAGTCGGCACACTATTAGTTTTTTTGGTCAGAGCAGGTCACCCCCAAACACACGCATGCACACACACTACTGTAAGCTTAGACACAGACTCACACACATAGGTCACCCCTGAGCTGCTGTGTATATGAAGGTGACCCCGCTCCCCTTCCTCTCTAACATCAGACAGCCGTAGAGGAAACGTGAGCATGGCGTGCCGTCACTGTTACCCAATCCTGTGTTTTCATTGGAACCAACATCACAACCCAGACAGAGGAACTTGAGGAATACAGGATAGCTAAAATGAGAGTCCGGGGAAATTACACCCCACTTTTCTCCCCCAAGAAATCTATGAATAGAATGTTTTGTGTCATTTAGAGCCAGATTTAAAAATATAGATCTTATTGGTCATAATTCACCACTATAATAATGTGAAATGTCTGGCATTTGAAGCATTACACATGACTAGGCGACAAACAATTCCCAGTTGGCAGCAAAGGGATCTCTAAACCTTTGACGATACACAGCAGTTGGTGATAGAAACCTCCTGATAACAGTAGTGTAGTGATATTTCGTTGCCATCCACCCCCCTGCCAGGCATTTACATAAAGGCATGCTAAATTATTCATTAATTATCAGAGGATTCCCGGTGGAACAGGATGAAACAGACACTGGCTGCTAATTGGCCCATCAATAACCCTGCTGCCTGCTGGATCTCCCTTAGTGGATCTGGATCTCTCCTCAGGAATCTCTCTCTAGTCTACACAAGCCTTCTGTCTCTCTAGTCTACACAAGCCTTCTGTCTCTCTAGTCTACACAATACTTCTGTCTCTCTAGTCTACACAAGCCTTCTGGCTCTCTAGTCTACACAAGCCTTCTGGCTCTCTAGTCTACACAATACTTCTGGCTCTCTAGTCTACACAAGCCTTCTGGCTCTCTAGTCTACACAATACTTCTGGCTCTCTAGTCTACACAAGCCTTCTGTCTCTCTCTAGTCTACACAAGACGTCTGTCTCTCTCTAGTCTACACAAGACGTCTGTCTCTCTCTAGTCTACACAAGACTTCTGTCTCTCTAGGATTCACAAGGCTTCTGTCTCTCTAGTATACACAAGACTTCTGTCTCTCTAGGATTCACAAGGCTTCTGTCTCTCTCTAGTATACACAAGGCTTCTGTCTCTCTCTAGTATACACAAGGCTTCTGTCTCTCTCTAGCATTCACAAGGCTTCTGTCTCTCTCTAGTCTACACAAGGCTTCTGTCTCTCTCTAGTCTACACAAGGCTTCTGTCTCTCTAAGATTCACAAGGCTTCTGTCTCTCTAGGATTCACAAGGCTTCTGTCTCTCTAGGATTCACAAGGCTTCTGTCTCTCTAGGATTCACAAGGCTTCTGTCTCTCTCTAGTCTACACAAGACTTCTGTCTCTCTAGGATTCACAAGGCTTCTGTCTCTCTCTAGTCTACACAAGACTTCTGTCTCTCTAGGATTCACAAGGCTTCTGTCTCTCTCTAGTATACACAAGACTTCTGTCTCTCTAGGATTCACAAGGCTTCTGTCTCTCTCTAGTCTACACAAGACTTCTGTCTCTCTCTAGGATTCACAAGGCTTCTGTCTCTCTCTAGTCTACACAAGACTTCTGTCTCTAGGATTCACAAGGCTTCTGTCTCTCTAGTCTACACAAGACTTCTGTCTCTCTCTAGGATTCACAAGGCTTCTGTCTCTCTAGGATTCACAAGGCTTCTGTCTCTCTAGGATTCACAAGGCTTCTGTCTCTCTCTAGTCTACACAAGACTTCTGTCTCTCTCTAGTCTACACAAGACTTCTGTCTCTCTAGGATTCACAAGGCTTCTGTCTCTCTCTAGTATACACAAGACTTCTGTCTCTCTAGGATTCACAAGGCTTCTGTCTCTCTAGTCTACACAAGACTTCTGTCTTGTGGGTTTTTAGATGAAGGCTTGGTGGCTGAAAGATCTTTAGCTTAACGAAGAAGGGTTTTTAATATAATAATGCTTTTAGGTGGTGGTCATCTTTAATTTACTATCTGTAGAAACTATGAGAATAGAAAGGTTCAGAAATGTCAAACAGCACAGTTGAAAAATATATGGCAAATGGGGGTTGAGGGTAGCTGAAGGATGGGATTAAAATCAAACAAAATAACTATTGTAAAATACACTGCCCCCCCACACACAATTTTTTTTATAAAATAATTAAGTAAAGAGATGGTTCTCCCACAACCATTTTGCTTGCTTGTTGATCAAACGTGTCTGGGAGAACACAGGGTAGAATTGCCAATGGGCCTCTCTTTTAGCAGCACAGACTGAGAGGCTTTGAAGACACACCACAGAGCTAGTTCACTATACCTCCGCAGGCACTACCAAACGCTCCCTGAATCACTGATGAGAGAGGGGATTTCTAGGCACTACCAAACGATTGCATCTCAGTCAGAGACCGACGCGCACACACACAATACTATTCCCCTCTCCCTTTCCCCAAATGCTAGAGCCTCATTACCATGAAGGCGGGCCTCTGGAGAGGGTGCTGCAATAACACAGGCTGTTCTTTGTTTCCCTGCCTTGATTGACAGGAGATTGCAGCGCACATTAAATGGCCATCCGACTCTGCATTAGTTTAGAAACAGAGGGAGCAGGGCCCCTGCATTAGTTTAGAAACAGAGGGAGCAGGGCCCCTGCATTAGTTTAGAAACAGAGGGAGCAGGGCCCCTGCATTAGTTTAGAAACAGAGGGAGCAGGGCCCCGTCAAAGGTCAGGCCTAGCGCATAATGAACTGATCTCTCTCTGTCACACACATGCACGAAATGAACATACACGCACACACCGGTCCCCCATCGGCCCCCAGTCAGCTTGCCATTAAGAGGCCTGTCCTGGATTCTAATAGACATGTAGCCCTAATAAAACGGATCACTCTCTGACACAGAGCTTTGAACGTATTAACATAAGTGTGTTTATGTAGGAGAAAATGCAGACAAGAAGCCTGGACTCTGAACCTAAGGAGGCTGCAGGGGTGCTCTGTTCCAGGGGTGCTCTGTTCCAGGGGTGCTCTGTTCCAGGGGTGCTCTGTTCCAGGGGTGCTCTGTTCCAGGGGTGCTCTGTTCCAGGGGTGCTCTGTTCCAGGGGTGCTCTGTTCCAGGGGTGCTCTGTTTGGTGTTATTGTTAATAATTACTCTCAAAACATTGGTATTCTCTCATATTTTATTGTGTGTTTTAAAGTAGAAAGGGGAACAATAATTGAGCTATGTGTTTCCAGGTTGCCAAACTATAATTGCGGAATTATAATTGTTGAACCATGACGTATAATAACCATAAACCTATTCACACAGTTTATGAACTTATATAGCATATGTTCCCAGTCCTCATTTTAATAGTGTTCTTCCTCCACTCCACTTCCCAGCTTATATGGTTCCATTTGGGACGCAGACCCAGTTCCACATTAAAACCCAGAGACCTTTCAGTTCTCTGCCGCCCCAGGGCCTTTTCTCTCTCCTTGACACCGACCAATTTATTGATATTGTTTCCACGGCTCATGAAGTCATTATACAAGAGCTTTCACAGTTTACCATCAGGCTGAGGCTCAATCGCCCCGTCAGGGGGAGATGTCATGATGGCAGACAGGCAGCAGACATCTAGCGGTTCGCTCTTTCTCGCTCGCCTCCTTTTCTCTCTCTCTGTCTGAATCTCGTTCTTCACGTCCTCCCTTTCTTTCCCCATCTCTTTCTTTTTCTCTCTATTTTCTCTCTCTCTCCGCCGTTCCTCCCTGATTGAAAGTTATAATTGAGAGTGAGAGAGAATTAGAAGGAAAATTAGCTGTCAGAAATTCACATTTTAGTGAGTGATGGGCCAGCCCCGCCTGTAAACATTTAAATGATATAAATTGCCATTTAAGTGTACCGGTTTAATGTTTTGTCACAGAATTGATGTGACACAAGGCAGCAATGACAATCAAGGCCGCCTCATTCTAATTTGGAACGCGTTTAGAAGCCTTTGTTGTTGCCGTGCCGACAGCTTTTCCACAAATTAACACAATCGATGTTTTTATGAGAAACCATAAATGTTTTCCCTTTGCTGGCTAATGAGTAGAAAAACATCTTGTATCTCAATGTTATGGTGAGACAGAGACATTCTAAAGCACCGCTATATACATTATCTGGTCTCGTCATCCCACGAAAGGGGAAAGAAAGTCCAAAATGAGTCCCCAATGTGCTACTAGAACAGAGTGTTTTCATGTTTTCACACGATTAGCATTTGAATCTTTTGGAGTATTTTCTTAATTATGCAGATCATAACCAGTGCTGCTATCTGCTATTGAAATGACTTTGAACAAGTTCTGCTTTGAGTTGCAGCTTTGTGTGGGGGTTGGGGGAGTGGAATAAGCATTCTGGAATTACAACAATTAGTGCCGAACATAATTTGCAGTCTTTCAGTTTAGTAGGTCTACTGTATCTGCTCATAATGCTTCAGTAGACCTATATTAATAATCATTTGACTTTGTCTAATCCCCTCTTGGTTCTGTGGTTTATGAGTGACATCAACTTCAATAAATTATTTGCAAGGATTCCCTTCCTCCTATTTTTGATATAATCTTGGGGTCCTCTTGTACCACTCTATCTATCCAAATCCCCTCTAACCATGAGTCCTCACCGCCTCACTCTGAACACGGTTTGTATCTTTTCTATTTAGTATCTGCTCAATAACCCTTTCATTTAGCCAAATCCCCTCTAAACATGGCTCCTCTCCTCCTATCTTCCCAGGCTCTGGAGAGTGAGTTTGTGTCGTGCCAGCTGCACCAGTGGATCGACCTGATCTTTGGCTACAAGCAGCAGGGTCCTGAGGCCACCAGGTCTCTCAACGTCTTCTACTACCTGACCTATGAAGGGACCATCAACCTCAGCTCCATCACCGACCCCATGCTCAGAGAGGTGATGTAACACACGCACGCGCGCGCACACACAGAGTCGACGTGACGTTTTTCTGCATATTATTTGTTAGTCTTTTCCATCTCTAAAAGCCCATGCTGGACATGAATTACTCCACGGTACGCTCTGAACTGGGATGTTGAATCCAATTCAATTAAAGTCCATTAGCATCAGCAAAAGGTGTAGTCTTCCGACATTATTGATGCTGTTATTTGTGTTACATTCAACAGCAGGGCTGTGTTGTAAGTAAGTACTATTCAGTCAAATTGAGTTGCTGAACCGAGCAGTGTTTCTTCTCCAGCACTGGGATCCCACTGAAAGCTATATGAAGTGCTCCACTTTAAGGTCTGAGAAAGCCCTTAAAAATCGGCTGTGTGTTTGTGTGTTTTTCTCTCTACTTTCATTCATTATTCATCCTCCCTTCACTTTGAACCAACAGGCAGGCAGGCAGCCTCTCCCTCTCTCCCCACAGCAGCAACACAGTACACCAATATAGAAGTAAACCATGGCTAGCCCGCTAGCTTACAGCGCTAACTCTCCCATTGACACTCTAACAAATCTGTGGCAGGCGAACAGGGTGCTGACCCCACAACTAGAGTGTGATTTCTCGTCTAAAACGGTGCCACTGAAGTGTAACTCAGGGTGCCAGACATAGCAGCCAGCCACTGAGCCAGCCTCTTCTGGCCCAGAGTGCACTGTGTGTGTACTGTATAAACTCTAGGGCCGGGACGATACCAGTATCGGGATACTGGTTAGTATCGTGGTAAGGGAACAAAACACAAAGCGGATTTAACTTCTTTAGAAAACAGTTCTAATGTTGGAAACAAACATCATGTTGTCATCCAGAGTCACGTAATTATTTTCCACCAAGCTGTAGCACACAATGTGTTACATACAGCAGGTTTTTAAAGGACCAACGAGTTTGGTTTGCTTCGTGTATCCCGATACCGTCCTGGCTCTAATTATCTCCAGAGATAACACAGTGTACCCTAAATACAACGAGAGCTGGTCAACATAACTTCCTTTATAATGCAATATTTATTTTATTGAATACACTCTGAAACCCCAAACAAATGATCCGTAACAAATATCATAATTGCTCTGATATCACAATTTAGCAATTACTTATGTTGTGTTGAATATACTTTTATGACACTGTTATGACGTTCAGTTCGAATTAAGTGTATACATTTGAAATGAACAACATTACCCGTTCACCAACCAAAACACATTCACACTCTGAACAAATCAGAACAGAACAAATCACTCAGAACTTTTACTATCAGAGTCATGGCCAGAAAAACACTGTCTTGACATCAGCATTCAACAAGGACATAGTAGGGCAATAGCAGTCATAATTTCCAGCAGTGCGCTCACTGTGGAACAGTGTTAGAGGATTGTTAGCGTCAGTGGGTGTTAAGCTGAATGTCAAAGTGACTCAACTGTTCCTAGCTCTGGGACGTTTTGCTTAGGCTAATGTACAAGAGGACCCATCTTCAGAGTCACTCTCTTCATTAAATTCCCAGCTGACATTTATAAAGGTGTGTGATGTTGGAAACTTGCTGGGCATAGGTCACCTATATACTTGCCCATACTACAATGTTATGGCATATAGACATGTGATTATGTGGGGCCGCTGGCAAGGCCAATCTTCTTTAGGGGCGCTGGTCCGTATCTGATGAAGTCTCTATATTCTGTACATTTAAAGGAGAGAGAGACCCCCTCTGCAGCAAGGCTACGGCCATTTGATTTACTCAACCACTTGACAAGCTGGATCTGGATGTAAAACATGCTGTTTTTATGCAAATAAACGCATCACTGTAACCGCATAACGCACTTTGTTTTGAATGAAGGGAAATGAATAACCGGGCATGTCCTTGGTGTATTGTCTGGTTTGTGGGGGTTGTGCGACAACTCAAGGCAGGTTCCTGTTTGCGTGGCTATGTTTAATTTATACTCGTATTACGTGAAAGCTGTAAAATGCAGACTGTTCCCGTCTGTGTATTGTCACTGGTGTGCGACGGCCGTGAGATTTTCCATAATCACAGACAAAGGACAGCGTGAGATGGAGAGAGAGGGCAGCAGAGAGAGGGAAATAGAAGGGGAACCCCTGTACCAGTACTCCAAGACTCAGTCCCAGTGCAGTAAAAAGTGGTTGTCTTAATGTGGCATGAGTCAACACAGAGAAGAAGAAGGGAGCTGATGTTCTCTCACTGATGGAGGGAGAGCATGAACAGGAAGCAATCCCCGTCTGGGAAAACATGGCAACGGTCTCCGCAGCGGTCCAAACGCTCAGCTAGAACCCCCACTCTACCCCATTCCACCCCATCCTCCACCCTACCATGGCTTGGCCTGTGTAGGCTGTAGGCCTCTGGGGCAGGAGCCTCTCTTCCAGCTGCCAGCCTGGCAGAAACCCAGAGCCAGCTGTCCCTCCCTATCCTGTCCCTCCCTCCCTATCCTGTCCCTCCCTATCCTGTCCCTCCCTCCCTCCCTACCCAGACCCTCCCTCCCTCCCTATCCTGTCCTTCCCTATCCTGTCCCTCCCTCCCTATCTTGTCCCTTCCTATTCTGTCCCCTCCACCACCACCCGTCCTCCATTGCCTGTTCTGACACAAACCATCCCCGGAAGGCCTAGCCCAGACCAGGACCACGGCTGAAACAGTTGTCACTCAGTAGTGGTGGTCTCCCCTAGCGCTACCCCCCCCTCCATCCCAACCTCCACCCCCTTGGCCCCTGGCCCTGACACGGCCCAGCCTAGCAACCGTTTCCGCCTCCTCCACAGGCCTGCTTCCTCACAAACACTGAGGGGCTGAGGCTGGCTACGGCTCAGGGCTGGAGACGCGCTGCTGGTGTATTTTACTAATTAAAACTAACGTCGGGGTTCAGTCGGGTGTGTGGAGAAACCTCCCCAGCTGATTGGACTCCACACAGGGAGGGGGGAGGAGGATGACAAACTCTTTCACTGACTTTAATATTTGTGTTCATGCAATACACCTCCAATCTATCTTTCTCTTTCTCTTACTCACTCACACACAGTTTCTCTACTCTCTCTCTGATGGCACCATGCTGTGCAGGGTGTGGATTTATTCATTCTCCTGATCATCAGAGCAGCTCCAAGGTAAATAGTGGGTGTCAGAGATCCAATTTACCGTCCGGTTGTATTAACCATGCACCAGGCTCCTGGCCATACCTGGGTAATGGGCCTCTAGCTGGGGAAATGACCGACCACAGCCCCCCTCTCCCCACTGGTCCTGGTAATGAATCTGCATGCGTGGGTGGGTAGGTGGTGGGCTCAAGCACATCTGGATGGGAATGAGGTAATAAATCAGCGTCTGCCCTCGGTGCCCGCCATGCGATGCTCCAGTCACTGAGCATGAAGGGCAGCTGAATGGCAGGGGATGAGGAGGACGAGGTACGAAGCTACGGAGCGTGTTCTGTTGCCCTCTATAGAGGCCGTAGGGAGAGAGACCGACATCTCGCCATACTGTACACACAGTCCAGTTCATGATCTGATGGAAGTGGTCTGTATCATCGTATACTAAAACAATACATTTTATCATATTTTTGGTTGTTAAAATGTGAAATCAGAGAAATGTTATATATATTAACATTTCTCTGATATCACATTTTAACAACCAAAAATATGATCAAATGTATTGTTTTAGTATACGATGATACAGACCACTTCCATCAGATCATGAACTGGATGTATATATTAAGGATGATTTGGTATTTAATATGAATAAGTATGGCATAATGTAGGGTTGTATATGGTAAAGCTCTTGCCAAATGTATTTTGGATGAACACGACACCACAGCTAATTACACCGGCGCAGATGTTGATAGGGGTCCTGCTGGACTACCCCTCACACCCCAGGCTCACACACTTTGATCAATCACCTCCATTTAATCCTCCTGCTGGACCTGTGCCAAGCTACTAGGCTAGCTAGAGCTAGCGCCTGCAAACACCTCTCACGTTCACGCCGCGGAAAATACTGAAAAGTTCTTATTTTGTGTCATTTCAGATTTGCATAGAAATTTTGATCTTCTTAAAGTCATCTTTAGTTCCCCTTCATCAAACAGTGATGCTATGAAGACATTGGGTTAGCTAGCGCTTATCGCCATCTTTGCCTGCCCTGACTCCCATTCCATTGACGTAATGACTTGGGCTTTTCCTAGAACCCCTACATGCATTCTCTGGTATTTCAAGATCCTCTTAATGACTGTAGGGCTGTGTCCCGAATGGCACCCTATTCCCTTAACAGTGCACTCCTTTTGACCAGGGCCCTATGTAGGGAACAGGGTACTATTTGGGACGCACACTAGATCATCTGTTTGTAATCGATGGCCCAGTCTAATGGACCCAGGAGTGGATTTACACTAAATAAAGAGGGAGGGACAGATCCCATTGTTCTCCTCAGCTGTGAGAGGAGTTGGGGATCAAAGCTTGAGTGGCAGAGAAAAGAAGGGTGGGAGAGAGAAGGAAAGAGCGG
>QNTS01000275.1:887042-905111 GCA_003317085.1 Hucho hucho
CCCCCCCCCCCCCCCCCATTTGTTTCCAATAAGCAGACTGGATCAGAATTCATTGGCAGAGTCTGGTTTTGAGTTGATGTTCATTGTATTGAAATCACATGCTGCTAAATAGGAAAGGTAAAGAAATGGATGACCTTAGAAGTTTAGAATGAGTTTCTACTGGAGTGTTTCAGATTCAGATTCTACTGAAGATTAGGTTGGTGAGATCCAGATCAATGTGTCCTCGAAATAGCTGTTGTGAAGATTAGTTTTCCGATTTTATCCACCGCTATTTTGGTAACTACAACAGTTTTGCCAATAGTGTAGCCAGCCTCCTTTTCTCATGTACATAAACTGTTAGCCTTAATTTATCAGATCCACAATGACTCTCTGATAGACGGTTAGTTGCTGTCTTATCTAACACAGTTTTAGGTTTTGCCAGGTCCCCGTAGTGTACTCCCCAGCCCGTTCTTTTCATGTACATAAACCGCTTTGCGTCTCTCCTCTGCCGTGCGTTGTAAATTCCTGCCATGTCAGACAGAATCAGGGGAGTCTTAACATCTCAGGGTAGCTTTGTGAGAGCAGCGGCCCCCCTCGTCTCCGTATGAGGCCTGGACGTGGTGTTTAATGCACTGCACTAGACACCAGTATCAATCTTCAGCTAGCGCTGTGTCCCACCACACAGCAGGACTCCGGGATAAATAAATGTTTGTCCTGGCCCAAGGTGTCCCCTTACAGTCGTCTTGTCCCAGATTGTGTGTGTGGGTGTGGATGTACATTTGTGTGTGTGTGGGTGCACACAAGTGCTTATGTGTGCATGCAGCGTGAATGTGACTGTGTGTGACTGGGTATGTTAATAACTGGAGCCTATTTTTGTATTGGTATTTATTATGGATCCCCATTAGGTCCTGCCAAACAAATTAAGACAAAAATTTAATAAAACAGTACATTAATTTTATTACACCACTACATATCTAAAATCCAACATTTATAATACCACCATGCATACAGTACGTGTGTGTAGAGTGAGTGTTCTGGCTAGTGTGTGTGTCTCCTCATAGTCTGCAATGTTCCATAAGGTGTAGTTTTATGTTTATGTTACTGCTTGCATGAGCTACTTGATGTGGAATAGAGTTCCATGTAGTCATGGCTCTGTGTAGTACTGTGTGTTTTCCAGAGTCTGTTCTGGACTTGGGGACTGTGAAGAGACCCCTGGTGGCATGTCTTGTGGGGTATGCATGGGTGTCTGAGCTGTGTGCTAGTCATTTGAACAGACAGCTCGGTGCTTTCAACATGTCAATACCTCTCACAAAGGCGAGTAGTGATGCAGTTGGGAGAGATTGACATGCATGTTATTGATGTTATCTCTGTGTACATTTAAGGTCCAGACGTGCTGCTCTGTTCTGGGCCAACTGGAATTTGCCTATGTCCACCTTTGTGTCACTTGACTGTATGACTGGGCAGTAGTCCAGGTGTGACAAAACTAGTGCCTGTAGAACTTTTGTTGATAGCGATGGCAAGAAGGCAGAGTAACGCTTTATTACGGACAGATCTCTCCCCATCTTAGCTACCATTGCATCAATATCTTTGGACCATGTCAGTTTACAATCCAGGGTTACACCAAGCAGTTTAGTCTCCTCAATTTGCTCAATTTCCACATTATTCATTACAAGATTAGTTCAGGGTTTAGTGAATGATTTGTCCCAAATACAATGCTTTTAGTTTTTTGAAATATTTAGGACTAGCTTATTACTTGCCACGCATTTTAAAACTGACTGTAGCTCTTTGTTAAATGTTGCAGTGATTTCCCTTGCTGTGGTAGCTGATGTGTAGAATGTTGAGTCATCAGCATACATAGACACACAGGCTTTACTCTGAGCCAGTGCCAGGTCATTAGTAAAGATTATAAAAAGTAAGGGGCCTAGACAGCTGCCCTGGGGAATGCCCAACTCTACCTGGATTATGTTGGAGAGGCTTCCATAAAAAAAAAACATCCTCTGTGTTAGACAGAACTCTCGATCCATGCTATAGATGTAAAGCCATAACACAGCAGCAGATTATGATGAATAATGTCAAAAACTGATGTCATTTTTCCCATTTAGAATATGGCCCTAGTTGCGCTGGAGAGTAAAGAGAGTTGTAACTCTCAACAACAACCTCTCTCCTAGCTGGTTCTCTGATAGCAGATTCATCCAGCGTAGTTGAGTTGAGGCCATGCTGAATGGATTACAGTCTTAGCCCCACTAATATAACTCAGACAGTGTAAGTAACCATTCTAGCAGATTGTGTTCACTGTCTTCTCCGTGTGCATGTAACTGCTAGAATGAACAGCACCATAAATTCAGCTTTTACCTTCAGCAGACGACACGGAATCCCACCTAACTCTTCACATTCCCCTTTGACCTTCACATTCCCCCTTGACCTTCACATTCCCCTTCGCTCTCCCCAAAAAAGCAGGAAATATGTGCGTTAAAAGGAGCATGTGGTTCTATAATAGTTCTCCCTGGCATCATTGCCAGGCTCTGAAGTCATCCTTCAGATACCTGAGTCTTGTCCGCCATCTTGGCTCCTGTGACCATTTTGTTTGGCCTCCCAATCACAGTGGCAGATTTATTCTGTCTGGGAACAGCCTCCTACCTGGGTCTGGCTGAGTCGTGTGCCAGGTGTCCAACCCCCCACCAGCACACAGTGGGTTATGTACTAGGCCTAGCCATGGAAGGCTACATCAACACCATATAGTAAGTACATCAGCAGTGCCAGAGGCTGGATGGAGTAAAACTGACTTCACACGGTCTACATGGAGGAACAATTGAAAGAGAGTAACTGTCAAGTTAGTTCATGCTTATGAGTTGAGGTCATGAATCAGAACAAGTTCAGTTTGGCACTGCTGACACTAGTTCTGTGAATGTCATGGGCTGTTCCTGAAATACTGAGAGCCATTTTGGCAAACAATATCTTTTCCTTTATTGAATTCATCCTAAATGATGTTGATCTAAATGTCTGTTCTCTTAATCAATAGTATCATATTAACTGACAAATTGCTATGGGGCTTTATATGGCAAGATAAAGGATGCAATTACACAGATATCAGACACACAGCAAACAAATCTAAACAGAATGACATCCCCCACCCCTCCGTCCCCCGATCACCCCACAGCCATACTCCATTCCCAGAATCCTTTCCCAGTCCCCTTGGATGGCGATCTAACAAAATGCTCTGGAAAGATTGATCCCTCAGTCCCGTTGCCAGTGTGTGAGTGTGTGTATGCGTGAGTGAGTCAGTGCAATAGTTCAGACTGCCAGGTCTTCTGACACTGCAGTTTACTGTTAGCAGTGGTCTGTTCACTGGACATCTTCCCTGTGGCTCATAAGAAGAGGCCAGAGACTGACTGTACTGTACTGTCTGTCTGTCTGGACTGTATATCTGCAACCAGTGATCAACTCCATTGGGAGCAGTCAGGCAAGCAAAAGGGCTTTTGCTTATAGGGTAGACATTTCCCCGTTTTGAATGTGCAACTACTGTCGTTCTTAAATGTTTTGATTGTTAAATTATCCATTATATTTGTTTTAGCGGTGGTATAAGCATCTAACGCAACTTTTGATTGACTTGAGTTGGTATCACAAAATAAGCTAAACTGATTGCCAGGAATGTGACAAGTTCAAAATACGTTTTGCTCATTTGAAATATACTGTGCCGGCTGCACCACACATGGCTTGGATGATAAATGTTTTTGTTTAATCTTCCATCCGGTAATTGCACTTCTCTTCTAATCTTTGTAAACCAGCTGTGACTGAAATAGCTGCATCCCATCTAACATACAGTATGTTCATGTGAAACCGCTAATTAGGCTAACTTCCACTACTTATTACTTACATTTCCTTGTCATTTCATCCGCGTTCGTTACCTCGTGATTGATGCCTCCGACTGGCTTCAATTTCCAACTATATACTGTATGCATAAATATACCCCAACACAGAAGTTTAGTGTAGCGCTGTAGTGCATCCCCCTGTTTCCCTGGGGACACATTCAAGTGTAACACAGCCCATAAGTGCACAGGAAAACCAGATGAGCAGAATAAATCTCTCCACTGTGTCGGTGGGGAGTCGTGGCGTGTAGCAGTTCAGGTGGATGAGCTGCTGTTCTGTGCTGCTCGCCACATGAATGTTGTGCAATATCTGATTGATACTGGGCCTCTCTCGCTTGGTGCAGGAAGTGCTCACAGAGACTGTGATTGAAATAGCACACGGTGAGGTAGGTGGTGAAGTCACTGGTGTCCTAGGTCACTATATCGGACCACACCACAAAGCCTATACTGATAAAGCTTTGGTTGATTGTTATTAAAGAGTTGTTGTAGACACCTCGCTCTATTGGACAAATAGCAGACGTCAGTATGGCGACAGGATTCCTCACTGGCCAATAAGCTTCATTATCTTCATTATGCTTTATGATAGTTGTCAGCTCTGGTGTGGTGTGAGGGAGTCACACATCCCATCCAAATCTCTGCATGTATTAGCGCCCTCCAGTGGTAGGTGCAATAGGTTGCAGGTCATGACGTTGTCCACAGGAGGGTTGTGGGTGCCTCATTGGCAATGCAATGGAACAGTAATACAGCAATGGTCCCTATTGTCTTGTACATAACGTCTCCTGTCAGTCAAAGTGGTGCTGTTTCCCCTCTCCCGTCAGGCCATGCTGCTGAGTCGGGACGGACAGTACCTGCTGACGGGGGGAGACGGGGGAGTTCTGTCTGTCTGGCAGGTTCACAACCTCAAACAGATGTTCACCTACCCTGGCTGTGACGCAGGCATCCGCTCCATGGCCATGTCCAACGACCAAAGGTAACGTACACACCTGGACTCTGTGACGCTGCAATCTTTACTCACATAGGTGTTGTGTGGTATGAAGTTTTAGCACATAGGAAGAAATAATGAAAATATGGAATAATGATTAATACCCTCTTCAAATGTGTGGGTTTGTAGTAACTAACATCAGATGGGAAATAAAAAACCTTCCCAATCTAGAATGCACAGAATACCAAGATGAAGACCTAGGTGTTCCACAAAATAATGACAGTAGACGTACTGTACGTCCTTAGTAAAAGTAATGTTCTGTCTACATGTAGGAGCCTTGACTCAACACTCCCACTCGGCTCTGTCCTCTCCTAGGTGCATCATAACTGGCATGGCGTCTGGTAGTATAGTACTGTTCTACAACGACTTCAACAGGTGGCACCACGAGTACCAGACCAGATACTGAGGCAGGACCACACAACAACGAGAAGCTTGTTAACGTGGGACCGACCTACTGCAATCCTGTCATTCGATGTACTAAGGCACTACTCAATACATATTGATATCCTGAATGTATCTTAAGAGAAGAAAAACTGTCTGATTCTGTCGAAAGAAGCAAACTATTTTTAAAAAAAGGGCATTGCTATATTTTGTAGGGCATATCGAAAATTTCCTATAATATAATATCTTAGGGTGGGGTTATATACCGACGGTTACAAATCTATTTTTAGCTTGTTAAGAGTCTATTTTCATCTCGAGCAGAGGAAAATAAGGGTTCAAAGTGGAAGTAGGTAGAAAAGTATATTTGCATCTATTGTCTTAAGAATCCATATTTGTGTACTTTAGGGGTGAGTGATTTTTTTCAATAGGTGTGAAACGTGGAGATATAATCATTATTTTGGTCATTAATATCCTTTTTTTCATGCTCTTTTTGCTACTGTGTGGAAACACGGAAATAAAATATGTGAAGTTTGTGAGGCGTTCAGTAAGTCCTTTGTGTTCATGACTTGAGAGGGAATATATTCTATTTAAATGTTTGTACCACACCTATGTGTAAACGGACATATCTTGCCTTCCTGTGCATGAGTTATTCCTCTGTTGTCCTGATGGTGGCGTACACTGCACAAAGACTTGTCACCAGTTGTCATATGTGTATCAGACAGTCGTCATAGTAACAAGATGGCTGCTGGTGTGATTAGTTTGTTTGTATCCGAGTGTTGTCATGACGATCATTAGCTTTATGTATGTACTGTAACCATACTGATGAATAATATGTCTGTCAGTAGAAACAAATGTCATGGGCTATGTCCTCATTTTGTAAAATGGTGTCCTTTCCTCATCTAATTTCCTTCATATTGCTTACTTATCACCCACCTATCAGAACTTTACATGAAGGAGACGGGACGAGAAAAGGAAGCCATTCCAAATGGCCGACGTAGCCATGATGTGCTTCTTTGTATAACTTCTTGTTAGCTTTACCTCCTCTACTGAGGCATTTGCAGTACTTAAGCATATACTGTATCATATTAGCGGTCAACACAGTGCCCAAACCATGCTAGGATCATCAAAGCGTCTCATCTTGGCAAAGAGAGGTGCAGCGAAATGAGGGACTCGTCTGTCTGTGTGTCACGGTGAATATTCACTGGTTAAACCAGACCACAGACAACCCTGGTCCTGGACAGCCAAAGGGTGTGCACTTTTTGGTTCAAGCCCAGCTTTAAAATACCCGATTCTACCTAATTATGGGCCTTCAGGTCAAAACTGAATTGAATCGGGTATTTTGGTGCAGGTTTGGAACACCCGCTGTGGTTCCTCCAATACAACGTTTGCTCATAAGGAGAAACATTCCATGTTGGTTTGATCTACGCTTGGTGTGGTTACGATTGCAATGAAATGGCTACTACTGTATTTTCTATGTATCGCTCAATATTTTGGCAATCAATTTGGAATGAGTGTTTTTGACGCGTGATGAGTTCTGACAAATAAAATTGAATTTTTTAAACTTGAGACGTCTTGTCTTCATTTGAACTCACGTTTTCTGAAGTTAGACTGGAACGTAGCCAGGGGTGGGGTTGCACAACTTCCTCACCTGGCTGCAGTCAAGGCCTAGGTAGATAGGTTTAACCCATAGAGGCCATATTAGCATCATTGGGGGCTTCCACCATTTTAATGTAGTTGACTGGGTGGGACTTCCATCTTCATTGGCTGATCCCTCCTGGTGACCCTGTTGGAGTCATGTCCAACCGAGTAATCAGGCGGGATCAGCCAATTTTGAAAAAGAACATTGACTACTTCAAATTGGAGATAGCATGGGCAGCGCCATTGAGGCTGTCACAGACCCAAAGATGAGTGCTATCTCTATGATTTATTCAAATTGCAAAAGTAGAAGGGTATATACTTTTTCATAAAGACCGTTTAGATGGAATATCATCAATCGATGTTAGATTTGTGGAAATATATTGTGCAACCTTTAAGAGTTATGACAGTTGGAGAGTCTTCGCCAAGACCTGCTTGCTGCTCTGTGACAAACCCCCCAACACATTGCAGGTGCTGCCAATTTATACCATAATAGACTACCCAGGTGACCTGCAGAGCAGGGGTTTATGGGAGCCTATGGGTCCCTTGCTTGGTTCCCCATAGGCTGAACATTAGAGCTAGATCTGCTAACTTTCTATCCTGGTGTTGGATCAGTATATCTGATCCATCCGGATAGGTCTGGAGCAAAACACGTCATCAAATAGCTGTTTTCATTGGCTAATGGTCGGAATTAGGCCATGTTGTTGCTTCAGATATTGTCCACAGGAGGGCGCTGATGATCACATGGGGCTCAGTCACTTTACCTCATTGTGAATGGCTTATAATACACACCTTTATCAACATAGGCGTTTTAACTTCTCACACACACTCAAAAACATCTAAAAAACACTGATTTGAATACTTTTTATTGCGTTTGAAGTTCTCCGATGTGCTCCTAATACAAAATGATAAAGGAATCACAGTGGCTAAATGTCTGCAGAAACTAAAACTGCTGGCCAAAGCTGACGAGTGTTTTTCCTGTTTGAAATGTAATTTTCATACACGTATCCAGACTAAAACTGCAATAAAAAAAGCATTATGATGATGACAGTGTAGTTTGACTAAACGTTACACAACAGAACAGCTACTATACGTACAATAGTACCAGCTTGACGTGTGTGTGACCTGTTTTGTGGGGAGGCAGAGGGAGGAACATGGCATGCAACTAAAGCCCCTTGGAGTAGTAGTGTTGTGCATCGGAGCCATTATCAATATCATAAGGGTTAAACCCTAACCAACTGCAGTAGGCTAGGTAAGGAGATACGGTCTGCATCAAAAATGGTACCCTATTCCCCGACATAGGGTATTGGTCAAAAGTAGTGCACTATATAGGGAATAGGGTGCAATTTGGGACTCAACCATGGACTTTAAAACAAGTGTATTACCGTTACAGACAAAGACAACAGCAAAGTAGAATGGCCTCACATTATTATCAGGTAAATCTGGACTGATAAATTAGTATATGAGGGGGTAGAGCTCCCAGTGTTTCCTGCCAGCTGGTTTCAGAATAGGAATCTCTAACTACTGGGTCAGGTTCATTAGGGCACACAATGAAAAAAACTTTTGCAATGGAGGCCGAAAATGAGCGTTTCTTACAGGACAAGTCCAGGAAGTCTCTTCCTGTGTGTCAGTTTTTTTCCATTTTGTGCCTGATGAACATTTACACGCTCTTATCCAGAGAGACTTACAGGAGCTATTAGGGTTAAGTGACTTGCTCAAGGGTACATCGGCGGATTTGTCACCTAGTTGGCCCGGGGATTTGAACCAGTGACCTTTCGATTACTGGCCAAACGCTCTTAAACGCTAGGCTACCTGCCGCCCTGAACACACCCCTGATCTGGCAGCTATTTTCACAGGCACACCTCTCCTCATTGACACGTTCATCTTCTATTCTGTCTTTTGGTGTTCAGCAGTTAAACACTACAGGCTCCATAGCAGACCAATGATAAACAGGCTTACAGGCAAGAGAAGAAAACTAACTCAAACCTTCAACTTTCATTCGGATGCCTCATGTGTCTGTCATACAATACTATATACATCTACAGTAGTAGTTTATCTTACAACAGATGGCAAGCACGCCAAATAATACACTTCTACCCATAAATCAACATGTGTGCGTGCGTGTATACCAACCAACCACAGACAATAAATTAAACATTATCAGAAGGCATTCCAGAAAACCCCATCTGAAGCCACACAGACCCTAACTAGCCCGGCCTCGCTCTGTTTTCTCCATATAGAAATACACACATACCGTATATACAAATCAACCAAAATGTACAAAACACCTCAACTTCCCTCTTGGAGCGTGGATATGATGGGTTCTCTACAGAGATTGTACTGTAGGTTGTAGGAGCCATTTTGCTCGTTTTTTTGCCATTTGTTGCTTGGGAGCCTAGGAACGATACAGCAGTGGATATCAGCTGTTCTACTGTTACTGGGGATGGAGGTGGAGGGTCTATCTGTATCTAGACCCCTACATGCGAATCATAGGTCTGGGGATACGGCGGGTGGAGGTAAGGGGGCTGGAAAGGTACAAATTAGACCATGGTCCAGCAGCCAGTCTTCTCATCCATCATTCTTTCTCACAGCTCTCTGGCAGTAGCAGCAGCTTCAACGTCCAGGGGTGGGGGCATGGTTGGGGAGGAGCAGGTAACGGGTGATGGAGGGGTGGGAGAGGAGCAGGTCAGGGGTGAGGGAGGGCTGGGAAAGGCAGAGGGACACAGAGGGTCGGAGGGAGAGGGGCAGGGAAACAGAGAGGGAGGAGAGGAGGGAGAGAGAGGGGCAGGAGGAGAGGGGGAGGCTTTGCATTTGGAAGGTGATGAGGGAGAGGGGCAAGTAACAGGCATATGAGAGGCAGGAGGGAAGGCACAGACATGGAGCTTGGTTGGAGAGGAAAGAGAAGGGGACATTTGGAGTTTGGTAGGTGAAGAGGAAAGAGAGGGAGAGATGACCGGTTTGGTAGGTGAAGAGGGAGAGATAACAGGTTTGGTAGGTGAAGAGGGAGAGATAACAGGTTTGGTAGGTGAAGAGGGAGAGATAACATGATTGGTAGGTGAAGAGGGAGAAGAAGAGATAACTGGTTTGGTAGGTGAAGAAGGAGAGGGAGAGATAACAGGTTTAGTAGGAGAGGAAGGAGAGGGAGAGTTGTTGGGCCTGGTAGGGGAGGTAGGATAGGTAGAGATGTTAGGCTTGGTAGGAGAGGAAGGAGAGACAGGGACAGAGGCAGAGGTAACAGGCCTGGTCGCTGTTGAAGGAGAGATGGGAGGGGATACAGGGACAGGCACATCAGTCTGAGGACTCTTGGGTTCCTCCTCTAGCAGGGCAGGCTTGGTGGGTACGGGCAGCGTGGAGTTGGGTGAGACTGGTGAGGCTTGCTTGACTGGCATGGCTGCAGGAGGGACTACTTTCTTCCCAGGCGGTGGTGGGGGCGGAGGTGGTGCTGTGGGCCTTTGGCTGCGATGAGTCAACTGGATCCTCTTCTTATCTAGAGCTGTGTTCTGGTAGAGGTCAGGGGTGAGGGGTCAGGGAAAGAAAGTCAGACCAACACTCACCTGCTGTACTGTACAATACAACAGAACCAAACTGGTAGGGAGAGACAGAAATTAAAAACAGTGGGTCAATATATAATGGAAAGAGAAAACTGCCCCAAGATAACATTCAACCTCACTGATCTCTGACAGTAAGGTCCATGGAGTAACATTTCTATATAATATTAAACACAGTAGATTAAAATATATATATATATGGACAGAAACATCCAGAGATGGGATGATTTTACAGTGACAGACCCTTCACAGTAGTAGACTGACCCAACAAGACAGCAAATCATATCATCACCAATGCTCAACATGCAGTGTAAGGGAAAATGAGAAATTGTGCTGGAGAGATTTTGCCTCATCACAACCCAAACCAACTAGACACTGAAGATCACATCTGGAATTACAGATCATTTGGATTGCTATAATAATGATGATAATAATAATAACACTCAACTACGTAACAATCAGAAGGCATCAAGATTTCCCATGTTCCCTTAGCTGAGTGAGTCTTAGTGGCGTCAGTGAAGAAGCAGTGAAGAAGCGTAGCCTTCAGTGTTAGTACATACCATTGCCTTGGAGCTAATTCAGAGGGTGGCAATGTGGGCGTGTTGGGGAGGGGTGGAGGGGGCGGGGAGGAAGCAGAGGGGACAGAGACTAGTCTTACTCACAGCTCAACAACATTAGAGGAGACACAGAAAGCAGGGCTGTTTGATTCCTGCTCTGGTGTGCCGCAGCATTGCTGGTTTCCCTCTGTCCCTGGTAGCTAAGTGATCAGTTCATGCCATTGGTTAGCCAGAGAGTCCACTACTCGCCTGGTTTCCAAGGTCTAAATAAAAAGAAGCAGTGGTGTTCCACTGGGCACAGACATCAATTCAATGTCTATTAAACGTTGGTTCAATATAATTTCATTGAAATGACGTGGAAACAACGTTGATTCAACCAGTTGTGTGGCTTTCCAGGCCTGGAATTGATTAGCCTAAAGTCTGTTATGACAACCATCTCTCAGGATGCTAGTAAGCTCAATGACATGATTTTAAAAATCTTAACTTCTGGGGAGTACTGTTAAATGTTAAATCCAAGGCAATATAAGCAATTTTCATCTGTCTCCCTCATCCAGTGCAGTAGTGCAGTTTAAATGTTTGACCAAAAGGTGGTGGTAGAGCTCAATTGAACAATTATCAGGAGATGAATGTAATGTATCCAAAGGACAGGGACAGCAGCTTGAAATGTTTTGTCATGAATCTTGTTCTGGGGGCAGCTCTGCAGAGTCGTCACTAGCTGGCACGGCCACAAAGTAATATAATCTGATTTTAAACCTAACCTTAACCACACTGCTAACCCTAATGCCTAACCCTATCCTTAAATTAAGACCAAAAAGCTCATGTTTGTTTTGCAGCTGGCCCATCTCGTGCTGCCTCCAGGGCAAGATTCATGACAATAAACGTCAACCTGTCATAGACATGGCCAATACATGTAGGAGTAGGATCATGGCTTTACATAGACATCAAATATATTGTAAAATTGCCAGACATTTAATGTCCCCAGGTTATTGTAGGGGCATTAACTATAAGAGCACTACTTTGGATGAGTGACAGAGACGGGGGCAAATAAAACATTGCTTCTGCTGAACTAATGAGGGCTTCTCTTAGGCCTAGTTAGTTAGCATGCCAAATAACCACCCACCCAGCCAGCCAAAAACAACACAGAATACAATAGCATGTACAAATCTAACTCAGACAACAACTCTCAACACAGCAGTGACATCATTGTCAAAGTCAGCCCACACAGAGATGAGTTGATTGATGAAGATGGTTATGAGTGAGATAAAAATGGAGGATGAGAGAGGAGGATGAGTGAGAGAGAGAGAGAAAATAAGAGAGGCCCCAATGGAGGAGGACAGAGGAGCTTAGGCAAATTACACGAGGGGGCAGAGCAGCCATGCAAATTGATTCAAGGCCACTGCAGAGAGTTACTGAGTTATTCTGCCCAGATCAATCTGTTATAGAGAGGCATTATTGGAGCTGGCAGAGGGGGAGAGGGGGAGAGTGTGGAGGACGGGGGAGATCGGTACCCTGCACTCAGCTCCAAAGCTTCCCCTGTGGTCCTGGGATGAGGTGGGAGGAGGGAGTGGGATGAGCAGGAGGGGAGCGGGGATCTCCTTTACACCTCAAACTGTCAAAGGAGATTTACAACAAAATGAGGTTTAACCCCGAGTCAGGGGCAGTCCCAAATGAACCCTTACGCACCTCTTAGCCCATGCTAAGCCCCTTCTACTGCTGCAGTGGGTATACTGGACCCAGGTGGAAGCAGACAGCATGTGTGCATCTCAATAGTTTAGAGTGGCTTCCTCTCATTGTCTCCATCTTCAAGGAGAGGAGGGGGATCTAATTGAGATGCATCCATTGACAGACCTATGCTATATTGGTTGTGTATTCGCAGGCCAGCTCCAACTCAATAGACCCCCAAATGGACCAGAGTGGGGAGGTGATGTGACCAGAAGTGTGCGGCAGATCGAGAGGAAGTTCACCACCCACAACAGGAAGTTACATAACTGTACCAGGAGGTGCATGGGCTTGTGGGAAAAAGCTTAAAAACAGATAAAGAGGATGGTAGGATATGACTAAGGATGTACCTCTTCAAACCAATGTACTCTGGAGTCACTGAGAACCCTGCGTCAACGCTAAAACACGACATTTGTACTACAAGGATGAAAACGTGTTTTAGAGATAAGATGATGAATCGGGATTTATCCATGTGTAATCCCAGGGGAAAGCATTTTGAATAAATTCTGCTCTCTTAAAAGCCTCAGTGATATGATTACATGAAGAGAAGTTGTCCATTTCTTAGCTTTCCTGTCAGATAATCTCTCACGTTCTTTTGGATCAAACTCTTATGTAACCAACTGATTAATGGTACTATATGTGAAAATGGTTATTGCTTGTTTGAAAGTGAGTAGGTGGAGTGCTGAATTGACTAACATTTGTTACAGCTCATGTTGGTTTTCAATCAATGTTAAAATATAAGCAGATGCCAATAAAATAAATCAGGAAACTTCTTTTAGCTCCCTCTCCTTCCTCTCCAGAAAACGACTGGTGGCAAGTAAATCAGGCCATGGTTTAACATTTCTGCAAATATCAAGAATCTACAGACGAGGACTCTGGGGTGTCTATGTACAACAGATGGTGGAATACAGAGAGTTCAGATGAGGGAAAGTATATGGAGATACACAATGTGTGCATGGGAAGCGTGAACAGAAAATAGTCTCCATAGAGAGTAGTTGGTAGAGGGTCGTGACTGAGTGCTGTTGTGTATACGGAGTAAAAACAATGTGTGTATGGATAATGGGACCAGAAAACAAACAATGGGTTGTGATAGTGAATGTTGTTGTCCTGTTCTCACCATGATGACTGCCACTCCTGCTGTGGTTGTGCTGGGCTTTGGTGCTGTGTTGAAGTGTGTCCTCAGTTTACCTGACACCTCCATCTTTATGTTGTTCTCCATGTTGTCATCCTGCAGACACACACACACACACACACACACACACATTCTCCTTTATGGTCCTGAACACACACACACACACACACACACACACACGCATTCTCCTTTATGGTCCTGAACACACACACCAAAGTCCACAAGACAAGTTACCGTGACCCAGGGGTGAGAGAGGATGTCCTGTGCCGTGTAGCGAGCCTCCACGTTCACCTGCAGCATCCGCCCAATCAGCTCCTAGAAAACACATCAGGTCATGGTGACATCATCAGCGGTGTGTCTTCTTCGGGGTCGTCTCTCAAGTCATGTCATCGCAACCTTACTTTGACATGTCATGTCACACAGTGAGAACAATGTAGAAGTGTCACAGAAGGACATTACAAACAGCGCTCTAGCACTGTTTGGTTACATTCACTGTGCCTCCAACCAGGGTCGTATTCATTAGGGCTTACCATAACAAAACGTACCAAAATATTGTGCAATGGAAAACGAAAATGAGCATGTGTTATTGGACAAGTTCAGGTAGTCTATATCAGTCCATTTTCTTCTCTTCCGGTAACTAATGAATAGACTGTGACTGCAGCAAGCAGCTGAGATCTCTAGACGTGGGCCTCTCTGTGTTAAGTCGAGGTGCCACTGCAGCAGAGGATTTAATTAGTAGTTCAGCCTTGCTTTGAAATAGCTGCTGTCACTAACATGGTGGTAATTTAGGGAGTGAGAGGAGGGAGTAGGGAGCACCATGCCTTTTACCACACACTAGTCATTGAGACAGAGAGGCAGAGAGAGAGAGGCAGAGAGAGAGAGAGAGAGGCAGAGAGAGAGAGAGAGAGAGAGAGAGGCAGAGAGAGAGAGACATTTAAATTCTACAACCACCTAAAAGGAAGCAATCCCCAAACCTTCCATAACAAAGCCATCACCTACAGAGAAATAAACCTGGAGAAGAGCCCCCCTAAGCAAGCTGGTCCTGGGGCTCTGTTCACAAACAGACCCCACAGAGCCCCAGAACAGCAACACAATTAGACCCAACCAAATCATGAGAAAACAAAAAGATAATTACTTGGCCCTAAACAGAGAGTACACAGTGGCAGAATACCTGACCCCTGTGACTGACCCAAAATTAAGGAAATCTTTGACTATGTACAGAAAGGCCGCCGTAGACAGACCTCAAGAGAAGACAGGCTGTGCACACTGGCCACAAAATGAGGTGGAAACTGAGCGGCACCTCCTAACCTCCTGCCAAATGTATGACCATATTAGAGACACATATTTCCCTCAGATTACACAGACCCACAAAGAATTTTTTTTTAAATCTAATTTTGATAAACTCCCATATCTATTGGGTGAAATACTAGTGTGCATTCAAAGCAACAAGATTTGTGACCTGTTGCCACAAGAAATGGGCAACCAGTGAAGAACAAATTGTAAATCCAACCTATATATTTTTTTTTTTTTCACTTTCGTACTTTAACTATTTGCACATCATTACAACACTGTATATATACATAATATGACATTTGAAATGTCTTTATTCTTCTGGAACTTTTGGAAGTGTCATGTTTATTTCACTTTTGTTTATCCATTTCACCTGCTTTGACAATGTAAACATATGTTTTCCATGCCAATAAAGCCCTTAAATTGAAATTGAAAATTGTATTGAATTGAGAGGCAGAGAGAGAGCGAGAGAGAGGCAGAGAGAGAGGCAGAGAGAGAGAGGGGCAGAGAGAGAAAGGGAACAGAAAAGAGGAGTAATGAAAGAGATGGTGTGTGTGCATCCCCTCTTTCTCTCTTTCCAAACCATCCCTCCCTCTCTTCACTCCCGCTCCCCTCTCCTCCATTCAGGGAGATCTCAACGCGACCCTCCCACCCCCTCATACCCCTCATTACTGCCACCCAAATTTACCGGGGACTGACGCGACAGGAGTGGTGTGTGTGGTGGTTACCTTGGCTGAGTCAGTGACGTTGTCCCAGTAGGGAGCAGGGAAGTCCAGTCGTCCCACCAGGATCTGGTCAAACAGGTCCTCTTGAAGGTTGTCCTCACTGTAGAGAGAGACACACTATGCTGTCAACAGATGGACATTTCAGCATACACCCACAAATACTGTAGTGCGCACACACACAAACTACTATATCCCATATTTTGGCATCACACATTATATTCATGTCACATTCAAAGACACACAGCGTCAGAGTAACTCTGACACCATTGTCCTATCTATCCCCTCACCCCTCTCCCTCACTCACTAACTGGCTGCATGCATTTTCCAATTTAGCACCAGGAATCAATTCAAGGACACACCAGAAAGAACACAACAAGAGTAGCCACAGAAGAGGTACAAGAAGGGGGAGGATAGGACGACTGACTATGAGACATAATAAATCTCTCAGCTCTATTCTGCCAGACAATTCTCACTGCGATGACACTCCAGAGACCTTGTCTATGTCTATGCCGTGCTGTTCATCTATGCGAGAACACGCTTATAAAAAAACAATCAAATGAACTCATGTAAATTCACGTCTCCTGTATTTAAATAGCTGAATTAATGTGCGAGGGCCAGACGCCTGGGTTTACACTAAAGGCTAGGCTAGCCACTCAACACTTGATTTTCAGCGTAAGGACTGGCTATAGGAACATTTACAGGGCATTCCCGAGACCAATTAGACATTTCTAAGAGTTTTCCAACAGTAAGGATTAAATCCCTGTTTTTGGTGGGTTAAAGTACATCCTAGACAGGCTAGTAGAGGTTGAACTGTGTGAATCAGATATGAAGCAGGTGGCCAACCGTAGAATTTCAGAGATGATCATGTTAACATTAAGCATGGTGACTGTGTAATGAACGCTATCCCGTCAAGGAGCAGCCATGTTGTTGTGTAGTGTACCTGAGGATATATCCCTGTAGGTGTTCTGGAGGTTAAATAACATGTTGTGTAGTGTACTGTAGGTGTCTGGAGGTTAAATAACATTGTGTAGTGTACCTGCGGAAGGGAGGGAAGCCACACAGCAGGATGTAAGTGATGACCCCAGTTGCCCAGATATCCACCTTCAGACCATAACTGGGGGGAGAGAGAGAGAGAGAGAGAGAGAGACAGACAGAGACAGAGAGAGAGACAGAGAGAGAGAAGAGGGGGAGAGAGAGCAGAGAGAGAAAGCAGAGCAAGACAGACAGAGAGGGAAAGAAAGCAGAGAGAGAAAGAGAGGCAGAGAAAGAGAGAGCAGAGAGAGAGCAGAGAGCAGAGAGAAATATGAAGAAAGTGTTGTTTAACATCAGTGTGGGTTTCCCCTTCAGCAGCGCTAGTCACTAGAATGTCTGATGCTATGGATGCAGGTTCCCTGAGTTGGCAGTAACTCACCCAGCCTCAGCGATGATCTCAGGGGCCACGTAGGTGGGGGTTCCACACACGGTGTGCAGGGGCCCCTCAACCACGGTGGCCAGACCAAAGTCCCCCAGCTTCAGAGACTTAGTGCCGTCAAGGTACTCACACACCTAAGGGACAGACACACAAAACATAGTTACCAACTCATGTCACCTCAATTCAAAAGGCATTGAGCATTTCATATGCAAATATCATATGCAAATACTTTAGCATGCCATATGAAAATCTCAAATACACTACCTTTCAAAAGTTTGGGGTCACTTAGAAAAAAAAATTGTCCATTAAAATAACATCAAATTTATCAGAAATACATTTTGTAAATAATTATTGTAGCTGGAAACAGCTGATTTTTTATGGAATATCTACATAGGCGTACAGAGGCCCATTATCAGCAACCATCACTCGTGTTCACTAATCCAAGTTTATCAGTTTAAAAGGCTAATTGATCATTAGAAAACCCTTTTGCAATTATGTTAGCACAGCTGGAAACTTCTGATTAAAGAAGCAATAAAATTGGCCTTCTTTAGACTAGTTGAGTATCTGGAGCATCAGCATTTGTGGGTTCGATTACAGGCTCAAAATGGCCAGAAACAAAGAACTTTCTTCTGAAACTCGTCAGTCTATTCTTGTTCTGAGAAATGAAGGCTATTCCATGCGAGAAATTGCCAAGAAACTGAAGATCTCGTACAACGCTGTGTACTACTCCCTTCACAGAACAGCGCAAACTGGCTATAACCAGAATAGAAAGAGGAGTCGGAGGCCCCGGTGCACAACTGAGCAAGAGGACAAGTACATTAGAGTGTCTAGTTTGAGAAACAGA